>CAUYQV010039891.1:0-13264 GCA_963574575.1 Galagoides demidoff | reverse complement strand
GTACCCTTCTTCCCTTCTTGCTTTCTGTACCCCATAAAAACTTCCTCCACCCTGGGTTCGAGGCTCTTCCTTGGTGTGTGCACCAGGAGAGACCAGACCCGGGTTTGAATAAACCTCACCTCTTGCTTTTTACATCGGAGTGTGTCTCGGATTTGTCTGCTGGGGGCATTTGGGAGAATTTTTCGGGCACAACAATACCCCAAAAAAGTAAAGTCTAAAAGAACAGAGGTCTTCTCAAGGAAGTCCCAAGGACACACCTGTGAGGTCCTCCCCCTGGTGACTCGGCTCTTAGGAATTTATGAAAACTTAACTTCCTGGGACTTAGAGGCTGAGGCTTGCTTCTGCTTCTGTGAAAACCTATGGTTCTACAAAAGCCAGAGCCCACTTCTCCAGCTTGATTCAAACTGACCAATGAGGAAGGTACCCATGTGCCAGAAATTTTTGACTGGGGATAAAAAAGAGAAGACTGAGCCAGTTGGGGACATGGCCATTTTGAATTCTTCTGTGCCATTGCTCTGCCAGCTGAACTAAAGCCTTTCCTCTTCTAATCACAGTTTTGGGGGGCTCTTTCTCTCCACCGGGCCTTGTCTTGCAACATTTCATTGCAAGGACATCAACATTTCTGGCAGTTTCTACAGAGACAAGTGAAAGTACCTGGCCTTCCCCCACACACAGATGAACACCACCCTGTCCCATGGCCTCAGCCACATTTTCTGGTGGCCTGTACTCAAGGCATGCTGTCCCACAAGACCAAGTGAGGCCAAATTCCCTGACCAACTCATGGTGTTTGATGAGATCCCATCACTTTATGACAATAAAAAGCAGATGGTGGTTCCTACTGCCCTCGAGGTTGTGCACCTGAAGACTATGAGAAAGTTTACCCATCCAGGGGTGCCTAGAACACAGGGTTGGCTAGAAGTACCAGATAGTGACAGCAACCCAGGAGGAGAAGAAGGAGAAATCCAAGATCCACTAACAAAAGAAAAAGCAGGCTCGGCGCCGGTGGCTCAATCGGCTAAGGCGCCAGCCACGTACACCTAAGGTGGCGGGTTTGAATCCCCAGCCCGGGCCGCCAAACAACAATGATGGCTGCAACCAAGAAATGGCCAGGCGTTGTGGCGGGTGCCTGTGGTCCCAGCTACTTGGGAGGCAGAAGCAGGAGACTCACTTGAGCCCAACTCACTTGAGTTGGAGGTTGCTATGAGTTGTGATGCCATGGCACTCTACCCAGGGGGATAGCTTGAGGCTCTGTCTCAAAAAAAAAACAAAAGAAAAAGCAGCTTATGAGTCTACAGAAACAGGCTGAAAAGAATATGGAGAAAAAACTGACAAATACAGAGAGGTCCACAAAACCCATAGACTCCTAACCTGAGCCCAAAAAAGACTTTATTCCTCATGATTGGCCTGGACCGCCCTTTCTCACTCACTCTCTCTCTCTCTCTTTTTTTTTTTTTTTTGGCCGGGGCTAGATTTGAACCCACCACCTCCAGCATATGTGGCCAGCACCCTACCCTTTTGAGCCACAGGTGCTGCCCTCTCTCTTTTTTTTAATTGAGACAGTCTCACTCTGTTGCCCAAGCTAGAGGGCTGTAGCATCAGCCTAGCTCACAGCAACCACAAACTCCTGGGATCAAGTGATCCTCTTGGCTCAGGCTCCCAACTAGTGAGATTGCAGGCACCCACCACAATGCCTGGCTAATTTTTCTAGTTTTAGTAGAGATGGGGTCTTGTGCCTCCTCAGGCTGGTCTGAAACTCCTGAGATCAAGCGATTCTCCTGCCTCAGCCTCCCAGAGTGTTAAGATTACAGTTGTGAGCCACCAAATCCAGGTTGGCCTGCCCCTTCTCCATTGCCACCCTGGGATGAAGGGCCCCAGGGGCAGAAGCCCAGTTGCCACAGGCAACCTGGGACTTAACTGGGGACAAGAAAAAGACCTTAGGGCATGTGGTGAGTGCCTGTAGTTCCAGCTACTTGGGAGGCTCAGGCAGGAGGATCCCTTGAGCCCAAGATTTTGAGGTTGCTGTGAGCTATGTTGTCACAGCACTCTACCAAGGACAACACAGTGAGGCTCTGTCTCCTCCCCCCCCAAAAAAAAAGAAGGAAAAGAAAAGGACCTTAGACCCTACAAGTCTATAAGTTAAATGACTCTAGGACTTGTGCAGACATAATTTATCTATGACCCACTTGTTCCTGAGAGTTTTAGAAAATCTATAAAACCACCAGTTAAGTTTCAGTAACTGGAAGGGAGTCCCGCCTTGTGAATGGAGCATATGTCTTAACTTCCCACCTGGTCAACACTGTACTCTGCAGCTGGTAGGATATGAGAAGATGCTTGAGGAGACAGTATAAACTTGGTGTAATACAAAGTATTTAAAGATGTGCAGACTGGGAAGATTAAATGTGCAACCAGGGGGTTGTAGGCATTGCCTTATTCCTTCCTTATATTTTCGTGATCCAGAAACGAATAGTTTTCAAAGAAAATAAACAACCCCCCCAACTCAGCTTATACCCATATACAGTAGAAGAGGGGTCCTCAAACTGCGGCCCGCCTAGGACATTTATCCAGCCCACCAGGTGTTTTTGCCACTGCTCCCTGTCCTGTTTAAAAAGTTTGAGGACCCCTGCAGTAGAACCTCCATACTTAACCACTTCCCTACACTGACCATTTCCTAAAGTTGACTTAATTTTCATAGGCCTGACATGTACCACGTGTACCTATCAGTACAGTAGGCCTAGTTTCTAGTTCCTTATGTTGACCACCTCTTTATGTTGACCAGTTTGTTATAGTACCTTTGGTGGTCAACATACAGTGGTTCTTCTATATATTTACTGCTCAAACATGGACACCCATGACAAGGGGGAAGAGCTACTCTGAAAAATTATGCAGAAATAACACAAATACTCAAAAACTTATCCTGGCAAACTAGGACATATAATCAGATGATCTCAGGCAGTTCTGTACATTATAAAAGTCTCTACCTTTTTTTAATTTTTTTTTTTTTGAGACAGAGTCTTGCTATGTCACCTTGGTAGAACACCATGGTGTCACAGCTCACAGCAACCTCAAACTCTTGGGCTTAAGTGATTCTCCTGCCTCAGCCTCCCAAGTAGCTGGGACTACAGGTACCCGCCACAACACCTGCTATTTTTTTGTTGTTGCTGTTGTTTAGCAGGCCCTGGCTGGGTTTGAACCCACCAGCCCTGGTGCATGTGGCCAGCCTCTAACCACTGAGTACAGGCACTGAGCCTAAAAGGTCCTACTTGGAGAGCTAGTACTTCTCAACCTGTGGAGTGTCAGAACAGGAATTATTATTTGATCTTCCTTGCCATTCAATTATTGATGAGTTGCCATAGTTCTCCTTTCTTTTTTTTTTTTTTTTTTACAGTTCCTTTGCTTCTATTTCTTCATTTGGTAATGTAAGCTACCATGTGATGGCAATGTTAGGGATGGAAAGTGGAAACATACTAACAATGACAAACCACCTCCAGAATTGAAGAACTCCATACATTGACCACCTCCTTAAATTGACCTAATTTTGACAGACTAGACATGCACCACATGTATGTATCAGCACAGTAGCCCTAGTTCCTTATGTTGACCACCTCTGTATGCTGACCAGTTTATGACAGCTGGTTACACTGGTGGTCAACTTACAGAGATTCTACTGTATTAAGATCTTCAGGCAGGTTGTGGTCATAGTTCTCCTTTCTATGTATAACCAAGTTGCTTCTTTCTTACGGCAATTCTCGAGAATTAAATTTAACATTGTGGTGTTCAAAATATTTTTGAATTTTTTTTTCTCACCGACTCTTTGATCAGGTCTTTATTCAAAATAAACTGTCCAAAATGATTTGACATTCATGGAATAAACATTAAAAGAGTTTATGCAGTAGGCTTCTTTTCTTCTGTGGTAGGTTTCCTTTCTGCTAGCTTCTTTTCAGCTGCTGGTTTCTTAGTAGAGGCAGGCTTTTTTCCTACCAGAGGCTTTTTCTGCTTTTTAACACCAACAGGCTTTTTCCCCTTCTTCATTGCTATAGGCTTCTTGCCTACAACCCCCTTCTCATCTGACTTGGCCTGTAGTCTTGGAGCTGCCTTATCCACCTGGAGTTTGTGATTCCTGGCCTGGCGAAAAATGGTATTCCAGCGTATGGTCTTTGCATATGGGTTTAGCTTCAACATGATTCTCAAGTTTTTCAGTGGATTCTTCTTCAGGACTCTGTGATGAATCTTTTTGCATGGTGCATGAAGAGTTCTTTGGATCTCTGGGCTTTTCAAGATTCGGCTAAGGTCTGTGTCCATCATCTTGTGCATGGGAAGATTGTAGTTACTCTTAAGGGAAGCAGCTTTACGCCAAGTGCCATACAATTCATCTAACTTCTGGAAAGCACTTTTAGTCCAAATGCATAAATGTCCCACATATCCACCAGGAGCAAATTTCAAAATGTTCAGCTTGCTTACATTAAGCAGAGTAATTCCAGGAATGTTCCTGAAAGCCTTGATGATACCATTGTCCTCATTATAGATGATGCAGAGTCCCCTGCACTGGAAACGATGACGGTTTCTCATTTTGCCCTTACCAGCCCTCATGCGCTGAGAGGCATAGACCTTTTTGATATCATTCCAGGCCTTAAGTTTCTTAAGAAGTAAAACAGCCTCCTTGGTCTTCTTGTAGCCTTCAACTTTATCTTCAACCACCAATGGAAGTTCAGGAACTTCCTCAAGTCAGTGATCTTTAGACATGACAAGTACTGGTAAAGCTGAGAGGGCCAAGGCAGAGCAGATGGTGTATCGCTTTTGGGTTGTGTTCACTGTAAGGTGCCAGTGATGCCAGGTTTTTGTTAGTGCAAACATGCAGGCTCCATGACACATGTTTCCAAAAGCACCCTGGCCAGAACAGTGAGTCCCACCACCTCGAACTCTGGGAATCCTAGCCATAGCTCTGCCAGTACCCCATGACTCGGCACTGGTCTGGTAACCTGATAATTCACTGGCAGCATATGGCTGTCTGTTGTTTTTACGCAAGTTGGTGTGAACAAAGTTCACAATATCTGGTTGAATGGGAGCCTTGAAGACAGCAGGCAAAGTGACATTTTTGCCAGATGACTCCCCCTTTTCAGAGTACACTGTTATCAGTGGACGGGCACAAGCCATGACGGGGAGAGGGAGAAGGCCACGCTCCTCTCCACCCGGTGGCTCCTACAGGAAAAGCTATTTTTGTATTTTTTTTTTTAGATAGAGCCTCAAGCTGTCCCCTGGGTAGAGTGCTGTGGCATCACAGCTCATAGCAACCTCCAACTCCTGGGCTCAAGCGAGCCTCCTGTCTCCGCCTCCCAAGTAGCTGGGACCACAGGTGCCCGCCACAATGTCTGGCTATTTTTTTTTGGTTGCAGCCATCATTGTTTGGCGGGCCCGGGTTGGATTCGAACCCACCATCTTAGGTGTATGTGGCTGGTGCCTTAGCCACTTGAGCCAAAGGCGCTGAGTCTATTTTTGTATTTTTTATATTATGTGGGGTGAACTCCCACAAAAATTAAATGAAATGTTCTCTTTTAATTCCAAAAACTGAGCGAAAAGACTTGCGAGTAGTATTATGCGCTTTTGTCGAGGCCTAAGCGACCTGGGAAAACACAGTGGGGGCCTGCAGGCCAGGCATTAAAACCTCCTACAGGGAAACCCGACTGTGCAGTCAAGTCAGCCTGCCAGATAAGGGTTGAAACGGCCCATCTGTGCAGAGGATATGACTCAAAGGTTGATGTGAATGAAAAGAAAAACTTCATCATAATGTGAGTAAAACACTCCATCGTAACTGCAGGGAGTTAAACCAAACCATAAGAAAACAGTCATGGAGCCCGTTTCTTGGAAATTTAATTGAGTACATAGAAGAAAAAGGTTTTACTCCCCCATTTATCCTGACCTTTAACTTTAATAATAGAAGTCAGATAATGTATAGATAGTTCTTTTAGGTCTTCAGAGAGGAACAGCCTGAGGCTAGCTTAAGATGGTTGTCTTACTTTCTCAGACTTTCTTTCTTTAGGCTAATCGTATGATGGTTATCTGGTTATCTCATTTTCCCGGACTTACTTTCTTTTCTATAGTTTAAGATAAGAATAGAGGATGTTAGGATTATTGATCAATGTGGTGTACGTGACTAGCTTCCAATAAAAGGGAGTGTAAAATAAAGATATTTTGCTACATGCCATCTAAGAGTATGTAGTCGTTTCTTGATTTCATACAATTCTAGGAGTGAGCTTGCACCCGCGGACAAGCCATCATCCTCTCCCCGTGAGAAAGAACTTCACCCAACAATATTACTTTTTTTTTTTTTTTGAGACAAAGGTTCACTCTGTTTTCAAAGCTATGGCAACATCATAGCTCACAACAACCTCAAACTCCTGGGATCAAGTGATCTTCCTGCCTCAGTCTCCCAATTAGCTGGGACTACAGTTGTATGCCACAATGCCTGGGTAATTTGTCTATTTTTAGTAGAGACAGAGTCACAATCTTGCTCAGGCTGGTCTTGAACTCCTGAGTCCAAGCAATCCTCGTATCTTGGCCTCCCAAGTGCTAGGATTACAGGCATGAGCCACAGTGCTCAGCCTTTTTGCATTACTTTTAACCTGGTTACATATACAGTGTGTGAAAGATACAAAAGGTTTATATGTGTAGAAACTCAAGGAGCAAACAGCAAATGAAAGAATATGATAACTTATGTTCATATTTGAAATTGCTATATCCTTTCAGTAAAATTTCAGGCTATAATAAATGAGTTGGGTACTAATTTGTTGGTACAGGAATTCACAAGTTTTTTCCTTAAAACATATTTTCAACATAAGTTCATTTATTCTAAGGATTTTTCTTTTCTTTCTTGACCTTGCTTTATAAAAAACTGCAAATATAAAAATGTATACCTAGGCAGCTCAGTGGGTAGGGTGCTAACTACATATACCCAGGCTGGCGGGTTCAAACCTGGCCCACACCAGCTAAACAATGACAACTGCAACAACAACAAAAATAGCCGGGCATTGTGGTGGCACCTGTAGTCTTAGCTACTTGGGAAACCGAGGCATGAGAATTGCTTAAGCCCAAGAGTGAGGTTGTTGTGAGCTGTGATGCCACAGCACTCTACCGAAGGCAACATAATGAGACTCTGTCTCAAAAAAGAAAAAATGTGTATTTAAAAATGTGAGGCAGGATGGTGTTGTAACCCAGCCCTCTTTCCCCCCCCCACCACCCTCTCCTGTTCCCCCACCCTCTCCAGCCCGTTCCCATGAGTCAAAACACAGAAAGTCCCAAGTTTCAAAAAACCCACAAGTTCTCAATAGATAAACAATGGTGGAAAACTCACCGAGGCTTGATTAATTACTGTTGTATAACCATAACTATTGTGATTTAAGATGTAACCATTGATCAATTACTGTTATATAATCATAACCATTGTGATTTGAAACATATCCATTAATAACCAAGCTGTAACCCTGCCAATGGCAATGTTCCTCGTCACCCCCACCCCGCCCATCCCCCCACCCCCTGCTCACTTAAGCTACACAGAGAAAAAAGGGTATAAAAGACAAAAAAACCTGCACTTTGGGGCCGGCTTATCTCAGAACAACAGCCCCTGCACAGATACAAATAAATCACCAATTATTCATGTCAGAGTGGGTCCGAGTTTATTTTTTCATGACCCCAAGGTCATTTCAGTGGGAAAGGTGGCTCATGCTTGTAACTCTGGCACTCTGAGAGGCCAAGGTGGGTGGATTATTGCTTGAGCTTAGGAGTTCAAGGCCAGCTTGAGCAAGAGCAAGACTCATCTTTAAAAACAGCTGGGCATTGCGGTGGGCGCCTACTTGGGAGGCCAAGGCAAGAGGATTGCTTAAACCCCAAAGTTTGAGGTTGCTGTGAGATTTGATGCCATGACACTCTACCCTCGGTCTCAAAAAAAAAATAAATAAATAAGATTTAGGGACACAATTATAAGAGGGACTTTACCTAACAAATGCAAATATTGTAACCTAATTCTTTATAACCTTAACCTGAAACAATAAAAAAAATTTTTTGCCTTAAACATTTCTTTGAGGAAGGAGATACTACACTTCTATTCAATGAAGAGTAATATTTTTACATTAGCCTTTTATTTTTTACACCTATTATTATTCCATGAATTCATAGGTAATAGGTTCCAGCACCTCATGCCCCTTTCAGTTGGTTCTCTGGTGTGCTATGCTGAATATCTATTATGCCATAAATCCATACAGAATAGGTTCTGGCAGCTCCATCTCCTTTCTGTTGGTTTTCACGGTGACTTTTCTGGGTGGAGCAGGCTGGCGCTTCAGTTGAACCTAGGCACCTTTCTCTTTGGCTTAGTCTTTTTCTGATCATTTTCCTTCACGTGTTTCAATAAGCCATCTTGGCTCTTAGAGTGCTTAATATACTCAACGCGAACATTAATCCCCTTGGCAGGAATCTTGCTCTTGTTTACAACAATGGCAACAGCATGCTGGGGAACACTTTAGGCTCTTCCAGTTTTGCCCTGGTGACATCTGTGTAGCATGCCTGTAGTACCCATTCCCCTGATGTCTACTAGGTTTGGTGCATGTGGCGAAAGGAACAACTCCATGTTTTCTGAAAGGCCTAGAGAACAAATATCAATGCCTCTCCTCTTTTCCTTGAGTTCATCATTCTGGTGAATTACCAGAAGATGGCATCTCCAGCCAAAGGAAGCACCAAAATAACTTTTGATTCTAAGCTAAAACTCACAAATCACAATGTTGCTTTTCTAACCTGATACAGAACAGCATATGCCCTACCAGGGGTGTCCAAACTTCTGGCTTCTCTGTGCCATACTGGAAGAGTTGTCTTGGGCCCCACATTAAATATACAAGCACTGATGAACAAATGAATAGATCCATGCATAATTTTCATGATATCTGCCACCACAGAAAGCAGAAAAGTCCTCCTATAATCTGCATGAGGCCCTTCCAAAAAAAAATCACTGCCTTCCAAAAGTGGTGAGCTTCAAGGCTTATTAACACTCTCTGGGCTAGTGCTTCAATCAAGGTCCTCTCTCGGGTGATTGCTGGGGTTTTGTAAAGCTTCAAGACACTCCTACAGTCAAAACAAATAACCGGGCTGATGGCTGTGTCTTGTTATGCCCTCACTCTGTACTTCCATGATCCCTTATGCTCCATCAGCTATCCTAACACAGCCACATGCATGCTTTGGAGAATCATGTTACTCTGTGGCAAGTGCTATAACTGGATTTGGCCTTCATGGGAGGAAGATGCTGGGTGGTATGAGGAGCATGGTACTCTGATATTGCCATAACTTTGATCCACTTGACTCCCTGTACAATCTGACAGCCAATGGAGCACCCTTCACTCATGTGGATACATTATTGGGCCCAAATACGTCATCTCCACATATAGTCAGGGTTTAGTCCTGCTGCTCTCCTATGATACCTGGACTCTGAGGAGTTTCAGCAGGAATTTTCTGCACAGGAGCTTGCTGGATATCTTCAACAAAGTGTTTGGATTATTCTATGCTAGTGTACAGATATGTAACTAACTTTTGCATGTTGCTTTTTACTTTACAATCCTGGCCTAAGAGGGCAGTGGTCAAATTAAGATAAAGGGCATGTTATCCAAGCAAGAAAAATCTGATTGCAATGGTGATGCTAACTTCATGCCTTCCTAGGCTTGTATTCCAAAAATTTACCTAAACACATTGGCCTCATCAGACTTTCATAAGGAGATCCATTATAAAGTATTACATAACTTGCTAAGGAATAAGTATATTTATGTATTTTAATTGAGGTACACAATGAAAATGAGTGTCTGATACATTGTAAAAGATGCTTAAGCATTCAGAAATAATAAAGGGCAAAAACAGGTCTAGAAGCTCCAGAGTTGGTTTACCCTCACAAGGCTGAGTCTTTTCTTTTTTGAGACAGAGTCTCAGACTCACTCTGTTGCCCAGGCTAAAGTGCTGTCGTGTGAGCCTAGGTCACAGCAACCTTCTGAGCTTCTGAGCTCACCACTGATCCTCCCACCTCAGCCTCCCAGAGTGCTAGGATTACAGGCATGAGCCACCTCGCCCAGACACAAGGCCAAGTCTTACATGGTTGAAGATAAACATGTCACATATCTGCAACATGAGATAATCCTCCTCGATGATAATGAAAGATCAAGATGAATACAAGGGCATTCTGTAAAACTTGTTAGTACTAGAACATCATTAATGAAAAAAAATAATCTTTAATAAAAAAAGAAACTGGTAGAAGAGAACATATTCCAAATCATAAAAAACACACAAATTTCCCTTCTCAATAATGTGACTCACTGGTATTTCTCATTAATTAGGTTTACCTCTACTCTATACCTTCTCCCTTGGTAAGAACTATTATGATTACCAACAATAGAACTAAGTTTACCTTCCACTGCACCCAATACACAAAAATGACTTCCTTCCTTGAATAGAAATGAATCAACCTAAAATAAGAACAAATTCTATAAAAAATTCTTCTGAGTACTCTAACTGATAAAACCACACAATCATTTATGATTTGTGGTCACAATTATTACTACAATTTATTATACCCTTTTGGACAATAGTTAAGGTCTTTAGCAAGAAGGCATACACAACAGAATGATTTAATTTTGATATTGTGAGTACATGACAAATTACTATCAAGATAAAAGTTATAACTATATAAGCATGAAAAGTAAAATTTACACAAGAAAAAAAATTCCTGATATTGTATGCACATGGGGTAATACTGACTTCACAATGTTTTACAAATAACTTGCTAAAATTATAAACGACCATATCCAAGAGTGAAAACAGTTCATAAAATATTTCTAAGAAACATGCATAAAAACCTTGCTTGAATAAAAAATTCATATTGTTTTTCATCACATACAATCAAACATATCTGAAAATAAACTGAGATATTACATTCAGCTGTGACAGGAAACACCCACAGTCTTAAAGATAGGAAGATGCTTATTCTTACAGTACAGGGTGAAACCAGTCACTGCACAGGAACAAGCTCGATGGTAGCATTGTAGCTGTCATGCTCAATCAAGAACACAGTCACTACTGGTATGAACAAAGGTGCTTACTATACAAATTAGAACTAATATTGAATCAATTTACAGACTAGGTGAGTTAAGTATTGGAGAATATATTCCCAATCACAATAGTCTAAATTGGTTGCCTAGTACATAACTACAGACAATGTCTGAAGGCAAACGAGAGTGCAGATGGATGTTCAGTGTGGGGCTAGGCATGGTGGTACACACCTGTAATCCTAGCAACTCAAGAGGCTGAAACAGGAGGATCACTTGAGGCCAGGAGTTTGAGAATACTCAGTCTGGGGCTTCTGAAGACATGTACCTCCAAGAAAATGGAAGTCAAGTAGTTTAAGAATACTTGATTGGCAAGCCAAAGAATCATTAAAAATGGGCTGCAAGCAGGTGTTTGTACAGCCTGCATGAATCTGGCTGTCTCCCTGGATGGTGTCTCCAAACTGCGACTAATGCTTTCTTCACTTCTGCCTTTCAAATCTCATGGAAGATAGTTACTGGTGAACTGTACCAAGGAATCACAAATGCAATAGACTATGGGAAATCTAGTTCCTAACACTACCAACACAGACATAAGATAATCCAAAGATCCAACTCTCACTCTAGAGTTTACTATTCTATCACAAGTCTCTCTTATTTCAAAGCCAATTATCTCATAGGGTCTTTCTATGCTGTGAATATTTTCATGCATTCAAAAGAAACTGAGAGGACAGAAGATTTTTCTAAATTTCTTACTTTCATAGAGTTTCTCTCAGTGTGACTCCATTCCTGCTTATAAAAGGAACTGGGACAACTGAAGGGCTAGGGTTAGGGTTCTCAAAGGGTTTCTCTGCAGTATGAGTTCTTTCATGTATTCGAAAGTAAGTGGATCGACTGAAGGCTTTCCCACATTGTTTACATTCATAGGGTTTCTCTCCAGTATGAGTTCTTTCATGTATTCGAAAGTAACTGGACCGACTGAAGGCTTTCCCACATTTTGTACATTTATAGGGTTTTTCTCCTGTGTGAATTCGTTCATGTTTCCGAAAGGAACTGGAACAACTGAAGGCTTTTCCACATTCCTTACATTCATAGGGTTTCTCTCCAGTGTGTGTTCTTTCATGTATTCGAAATGAACTAGGAAAATCAAAGGCTTTGCCACATACCTTACACTTATAAGGTCCATTGCCAGTGTGCTTTATCATGTGTCTTCGAACACTTGCAAGACAAGTCAAGGCCTTCCCACATTCCTTACATTCAAAAAGTTTCTCTCCTGTGTGAGTCCTTTCATGGCTTCGAACAGAACTGGCACATCTAAAGGCTTTACCACAATGTTTACATTCGTAAGGTTTCTCTCCAGTGTGAGTCCTTTCATGTATTCGAATGTACTTGGAACAACTGAAGGCCTTCCCACATTGCTTGCATTCATAGGGTTTATCTCCAGTATGAGTCCTTTCATGTATTCGGATGTAACTGGAACAACTGAAGGCTTTACCACATTGCTTGCATTCATAGGGTTTCTCTCCAGTGTGACTTCTTTCATGTATCCGAAATAAACTGGGATAGTCAAAGGCTTTACCACACACCTTACATTTATAAGGTACACCTCCATTGTGTGCTATCATGTGTCTTCGGATGCTTACAAGGGAAATGAAAGTTTCTCCACATTCCTTACAATCATAGGGTTTCCCTCCAGACTGAGTCCTTTCACGTACTGGAAAGGAGTGGTGATAATTGAGGCCTTTTTCACGTTGCTTACGTTTATATGGCTTCTTTCCATATTCCTGATACTCATTTGGTTTGGTCTCACTGTCAGCTCTGATGTGCCTATTAAGGGATGAATGACTCATGCCAACTTCTCCACACACACTGCTTCCAAATGGTTTTACTATAGGAGGAGTTTTCTTGCTCACCATGTGATCTGGAATTTGGCTGAAGGTCTCTCCACATTGACCACCTTCTTTACTTTCATAGACTCTCTCTAGAATATGACTCCTACAAAAAATAAGAAACACATTATTTGCGATGTGTTCATAAATGATTTTGTATTTTTTTTTTTCTGAGACGGAGCCTCAAGCTATCCCCCTGGGTAGAGTGCCATGGCATCACAGCTCACAGCAACCTCCAACTCCTGGGCTCAAGCGAGTCTCCTGCCTCTGCCTCCCAAGTAGCTGGGACCACAGGTGCCCGCCACAATGCCCGGC
>CAUYQV010039889.1:0-21903 GCA_963574575.1 Galagoides demidoff | reverse complement strand
TTTTTTTTTTTTTTTGAGACGGAGCCTCAAGCTATCCCCCTGGGTAGAGTGCCATGGCATCACAGCTCATAGCAACCTCCAACTCCTGGGCTCAAGCCAGTCTCCTGCCTCTGCCTCCCGAGTAGCTGGGACCACAGGCGCCGGCCACAATGCCTGGCCATTTTTTGGTTGCAGCCATCATTGTTGTTTGGTGGGCCCGGGCTGGGGATTCGAACCCTCCACCATAGGTGTTGTGGCTGGCGCCTTAGCCGATTGAGCCACAGGCGCCGAGCCTCCTTTTTTTTTTTTAATTTTTTTTTTTAGGCAGGGTCTTAACTCTGTTGCCCTAAGGTAAAGTGCAGTGGTATCATTATAGCTCACTGTAACCTTATACTCAAGGCTCAAGTAATCCTCCTGCTTCGGCTTCCCAAAGTGTTAGGATTGCAGGCTACAGTGCCTGGCTCTCCCTGTGTTTTAATCTGAAAAAATTTTGAACACACAGCAAAGTTGAAAGAATTTTATAGCAAACATATATATGTCCACCACTTAGGTTATACCACCAGCATTTTACTATATTTGTTTTATTGAATTTCTGCCCTTTTGTCCATCCCTCTGCCCATCATTTTGGGCTCTTTCAGTGATGTCTCTCTGGTATTTCAGAGGCACCATGGCATAGGTAGTTAGGAATATGTGCTGTGAAACTGGGTTGCCTGGGTTTGAATCCTGGTTCTGCTGGTTACTAAACCTGTGATTTTGGAGAAGTTGCTGAACCTTTTTGTGTCTCAGTGTTCTCATCTGTGTAATGGAAACAATAATAATGATAACCCACTTGATAGGGCTTTGTGAAAGTAAATGAATTAGTACACAGGCAACATTTAAAACAGAGGCTACAGCGTATTAACCATTTGGTCCATTAGTGTAATAAATGCTACCCTAACATTAATTTCAAGGAATTTTTTTTTTTTTTGGAGACAGACCTTCAAGCTGTCCCCCTCGGTAGAGTGCTGTGGCATCACAGCTCACAGCAGCCTCCAACTCCCGGGCTCAAGTGAGTCTCCTGCCTCAGCCTCCCAAGTAGCTGGGACCACAGGTGCCCGCCACAATGACTGGCTATTTTTTTTTGGTTGCAGCCGTCATTGTTGTTTGGTGGGCCTGGTCTGGATTTGAACCCGCCACCTTAGGTGTATGTGGCTGGCGCCTTAGCCACTTGAGCCACAGGTGCTGAGCCAATTTCAAGGATTTTAACTACTAATAGAGGTCATAGATTTAGGGAGAAACACCTGTCTGCCTGGTATCATATCAGACATTTCATGTATGTTGCCTCAGTTGGTATTCAAAACCACCTTAAGCAGATGGCCCCCATTTGTACCATGAGCAAACTGATGGCCTGGTAATTGTCAAGCAATAGGGTTTGATCAGAAATAATGTCTTCCTCTAGCTCCAGGCTCTGTCCTCTCTCTTTTAGTCACAAGATGCAGACATTTCAGGATTCCCTAAGAAGGAAGAAACTGCTGTGGTTGAAAAGAAATCTTCATCTGGATTCTAGGAAACAGAAGCACCTAAGGTTTTATTACATTATTGGTGTGATGACTTTAAACTATTGAAAGTTGATCTTGTAGAAGAGAGAAAACATTGCTTTTTTGTGTGTCTTGTTAAAATACTTCTTCTTCCATTGGCATTCCCAGTTCAGGGTTCCCAGTGTCTGGCCACGCTAGCTGGATAGAAGTTGTCACGCGGTATTTTGGCAATGCCACCATTTGTCAGCTGTTCATAATATCTGAGATGTTAGAAAATTACTCCCAGTTTGCTGTCCGAGATCTTGTGTGGAAAGAAAGTTATAAAATAGAAGTAAATGTGACTGTTAATGCTATGCTATAATTGGATGTCTTGAGGAGAAACCACACCCTCATTGGTCAATTTTAGGGTAAAAGTTATGGCCTCGATGCCCTCTGATATCTTTGAGAAGTAGTCCATAGTAAACAGTGTCATATGTCTATCCCAGGCTGTGAAGAAGAGGGTGAAACAGAGCCCTCAGATTTCATCTTCTTATATGAGTTTCTACCTCACTTCCAATTCAGTTCTCTGTCCTTTATTTTTTCTCTGTCCCTTTTTCATTAATTCTTTTGTAGTTCTTGAGATTAGTATCAAAGAAGTCTCTATTAGCTGCCAGCATGTCTTTACCATCCCCTAACATTTTTTTTTTTTTTTAAGAATATCTTCTTTGCAAGTTTGAATTTGGGATAGGTATACTCTTAAATCTTCTTTGTCTTCTTTTTTGTTTGAGATAGAGTCTCATTTATGTCTCCCTCAGTAGAGTACAGTGGCATCACATCTCACAGCAGCCTCAAACTCTTGGGGTTAAGTGATTCTCTTGCCTCAGCCTCCCAAGTAGCTGGGACTACAGGATCCCCACTACACCTCTCCGCTATTTTTTGGTTGCAGTTGTCATTGTTGTTTAGCAAGCCTGTGTTGGGCTCGAACCTGAACCGGCTAGCTTAGGTGTATGTGGCCGGTGCCCTAACCACTGAGCTCTGGATGCCGAGCCTCCCCTAACATTTTTGAACTCTCTTTTTAATTAGATACCATAGTTTTTAGTGACATCAGTTTGTTTTCATTGTATTTGCTTGTAGAATTCCCTTGTTTTTATAGTAGCTGCTTCTGAATGTCTATTTATAGAGGTGATATAAAGTTTCTATTTAAAATACAGTTAGGCTGGGCATAGTAGCTCATGCCTATAATCCTGGCACTTTGGAAGACCAAGGTGGGAGGCTTGCTTGAGGCCAGGAGTTTGAGACCAGCCTGAAAAAGAGCAAGACACCTCCCCCACTGCCCCCCACATCTACCAAAAATAGTAAAATTAGTTGGGTGTAGTGGTGCATACCTATAGTTCCAGCTACTTGGGAGGCTAAAGCGGGAGGATCACTTGAGTCTAGGAGTTTGAGGTTACATAAAGCTGTGATGATGCTACTGTACCTCCAGTTTAGGCAACAAAATGAGACAGTGTCTCAAATAAAAATAAAATTTAGGAAATACATTTAATTACATAAAGAGGAAGTGGTTTTTAAAAAAGGCATAAGAATAGTAGAAGTGGTACCCATATAGGGCAAAAGTCATGAGGTTGGGGTATAAGTGATGGGAGGTTTTTTCCTTCTTTGTCCTTTTTTTTTTTTTTAACCCTGAGCTAAATGATCCTGAGATTTTGTATGTCTGGTCTCCACTGCCAGTGGATGCTCGGGGCAGAGGGAACATTTACTGAATAGCTGCATCTGTTTTGGAGGTTCTCAGTGGAAAAATCATTTACACTCTGCATCTGTTTGTTGGCTAAGAAAAATTTATGCGGTAGACTCTGGCCTCTTTGGAAGGTTTTAGAGCAAGGCTAATTATGCCTTCGGGCTTTGGCCAAACTTGCTTCTCTTATACAATAGTCTTTGGTACCATCACTAGGGTAGGTTGGATGCATATGGTTTTCAAAAGAATTTCTCATTGAAATTCTTTCTATTTCTTATATGGCTTGGACATCCACAAAATGGGTACTGTTGAACTTGGGGATGACTTCATAGGGTGAGGAAGATCAAAAAGGGAACCCCTGAATTCCTCAGGGAATCCCCTGATACTAAATCTGGGATAAGCCTGAGGATTTACATGATTTTTAGGGATTCATTTCAGGGAGGTAAAGGTGTGCCCCACTTTAGAAATAGCCAGATACTCACTGGTAAGAGCTTGTTACAATTGGTGGAGTCCTGAGAATGGGAGCAAATGGGAGGGAGGGGAGAGAGAGATGAGGTTGGTTGAAATTGAAAAAAAAGTTTTTTTTTTAGTTATCTGAAAGGATACTTCTTTCTTTGTATCTTTGTAAGAAAGGAACCAGTAGCTTGTGCCCCTGATCTATGAAGAGTTCTTCTCTTCCTTTGATTTGCTGTCTGACTCAGGGATATAAATCCCCATTTGGAATGTCAAGGTGATTTCATGTGAGCTTTCTTTCCCCATTGTAGGATTCGATTTAGACATTAGTAGGGAGGTGACTTCTTCCCTACCATACCCCAGCAAGTCAGTGGTTTGGTTTCTCAAGTCCTAATAATCTTTTGGTTCCCCCTGTGAATCTCTGACACTAAGAATTACTGGGGCAGAGCTACACTGTGGACCAGACAGGAGAAGGACATTGAAATACAGGGCAGAGCAGTTGCTGTGCTTAATGGGTTAAGATTGTGTTTCTCAGTCTACAGGATGGTGGCTCATAGCTTCCTTGCAAAGATGTGATGCCATAAAGATTAATGTTAATACCCTTAAAAATAATATTAGAAGGACCAGACTCAGAGTGCTCAGGAATGTGACTCACTGCCCTTTGTCGGGAGTCTGGTTTAGCTACTTATACTACAGACTTAGGGTCTCAGACAAGTTTCTTTAGTGCTATGATCTGCATTTGTCTAACATATGAAAAAGTGGTGACCTTTGGTCAACTAATTTTATTAACTGTCCCTGGCATTGTGCCAGATCTTGAGATAAGTAGTTGTGTAAAACAAGCAAAGCTGTCTGTCCTTATGGAATTTCCCCCTCTTTTAGGATTGTGAGATTTAAATAAAATAGGACATATTACAGGGCTTGGCATAGGGCTCTTTTAAAATTGTAAAAGAATTATTATGTAAAAGTTAGGAACTGCCCTTTCTGCTTTACTTGTCATTATTTGGACAATAGAACTCTTTGAACACATTCATTACTTTTTATGTAGTTTTTTTTGAGACAGTCTCACTATGTCACCCTTGGTAGAGTGCCAGGGCGTCACAGCTCACAGCAACCCCAAACTCTTTGGCTTAAGAGATTCTCTTGCCTCAGCCTCCCCAAGTAGCTGGGACTACAGGCACCCACTACAACGCCTGGCTATTCTTTTGTTGCAGTTGTTACTGTTGTTTAGCTGGCTCCAGCTGGGTTCAAACCTACCAGCCTCAGTGCATGTGGCTGGTGCCATAACCACTGTGATATGAGCGCTGAGCCAATATATATGTAGTATTTTTTAATAAAACTGATATTCTTCTTTTTTTCCCCCCTGTGTATAAGAGGAAACCTAATTTCTCTCCTCACGTGTCATGATTTTGATGTAACAAAGGTGATCTTCCTAAATGACTGAGTTGGAAAGTATTATTTGGGGGGTTGTGTGTGTGTCTCCTCGGGAAATGTGAGGACCTTTGAAGAACACAGTCCAGAATAAAGTCTGTGAGGGCAAGCCAAACGCACTTCCTTCTTATCATGAGCTATTGACAGGAGAGGAGACAAGCCACCTCTTGATGAATATTAAAGTCAAATCACGGAAACCATCCCAAATGGAGAAATAACCTTTTCTAAATCACTTAACTGATTGCTTAGGTGACTCCCAAACTCTTAGCTCTAACCAAGCAATTTACTGGAACCTTCTTTCTTTCTGGCACAATGGAACATTCATGATGTTTATCTGGCAGGAACTTTATTAAGGGAAGCCTGACAGGAAGGCCAGGGGAAGAGGAATGGAGTCTGTCTTTATTGGAAAGCTTGTTTTTTGGAAACATGTAAACTGAAATGAATGGATGTAGTTCCGTGATATCAGTTTAGCTCTTGACTTTACTCAATATGAGGATCTCTGTTCTCTGCAGAGGCGTTTCTTTGTAAGGCACTCTCTAGGCACTAGAGCCATTGTTTCTGAAATCTTGGATATGTCAGAGGGTTCTATTTTATTTTACTTTTTAAAATTTAACTTAATTTTAGACAGGGTCTTACTCTGTTGCCCAGGAAGAGTGCTGTGGTGTCAGCCTAGCTCACAGCAATCTTAAACTCCTAGATCTAACCAAGTATCCTGCCTCAGCTTCCCAAGTAGCTGGACCTACAGGCACCTGCCACAATGCCGCCCGGATAATTTTTCTTTCTTTCTTTTTTTTTTTTTTTTAGTAGAGACAGGGTCTCACTTTTACTCAGTCTGGTCTTGAACTCCTGACCGCAAGTGATATCCTACCTTGACCTCCCAGAGTGCTCGGCTTACAGGCTTGAGCCACCACATTTGGCCTCCATTTTAATATTATTTCCCAAGATTCCCAGCTTAGTACATATGCAAAGCAATAGAAATATCTATGTTATAACCAGCTATGTCGAATGCACAAATTATTTTCCAGTGGGTGTTTTGGGGGGAGCTATTTATTTTTTTCTTGATTTAAGTAAAAGAGTTTTTATGATCCAGGTCATTTATTCAGTGTTGCATAAGGAACTTGGACTGAAAATAATAGTAGCAGTTATCACCCAGGAAAGGATGGAATAAGCAGCTGAATGAATTCAAAGAAGTGAGGGAAAACACATTATGGGTAGGTAGTACTAAGCTCCAAGGTGACTTTTATGTCTACAGATTTGTGTTGAGAAATCTTTGCCTGGACAGAGACCAGTTTCCTGGCCATTTGTCCTACTTCAGATGCATCTCAGCAAGTGGAAATAGCCTGTTGCAGGTATACCAGATGGAAGCAAGAATGCTCCCCTCCTCCTACCCTTCTTGTCCCTAGAAGCCTGGTATTGTGGAAGTTCAAAAGGTTATTCTGGGATTTTATGTTAGTTCAAAGGATAAAAGGAACCGAATTCATTTATCCATTTTGCTTGTTAATATTTGCATGCCTGCAGTGGGAGTCTGGCCTATGCTCTGTGCTACCTATAGCATAGGAGAGACAAATGAGCTTAGAGCCAATAATAGTAATGTGTTCTTAATAGACAAGGAGGCAGTCCATGTAACTGGAGCATTTTTGAGAGTGCTTTTTTCCTGGTGGCCACATAGTAGGAAAGATGAGGAAATTATATGGAAACAAAGGTGGGAAAATTACAGGGTGAAATGGGAGAGTTGGACCAGGCATGGTGGCTCACACCTATACTCCTAGCAAATTGGGAGGCCAAGCTGGGAGGATCTCTTGAGGCCAGGAGTTTGAGGTCAGCCTGAGCAACATAGTGAGACCCCCATCTCTACAAAATGTATAAAAAAATTAGCTGGGCATTGTATACACGCCTGTAATTCCAGCTACTCAGGAAGCTGAGGAAGAAGGATCGCGCATGCCCAGGAGTTTGAGGTTGCTATGAGCTATGCTGCTGCTGCATTCTAGCCAGGGCAACAGAGTGAATTTCCCACTTCTGCTGGAATTCTTGCCAGTTCTGCTCAAGGGAAATCTTGTGTGTATTTATTTGTGTGGGCAATGAGATTTATAATTCCAGTTTTAAACCTGAGTGATTTCTTTCTTCTTTGGTTTTAGGATAATATTGTAATTAAATTACACTTTTTTACTCCTTTGATGTCTTTCCATTGGATAGATCTTCTTTTTGCTTGGTGATCACAGGGACCAGTGACAACTCAGCCTTCTTAGAATTGTTTGTATTTATTGGTTTGTTAGAAACCACTCTATAGACAAATGTCTGTCCACCCTTCCCCCAGCTCTCTTCTCCTAAGATGTCAAAACCCTGGCGAGGAATCTGTGAAATATGAACTATGACTTGGTTATATGGGGTTCAGCGAAATAGCTGGAGGTTTTCCCAACAAAGTCTAAAGCAGAATTGTCTAGACATTACTTTTTCCTTATCTAGTCAAGCCTTTCTGGGAGCTTTTCCACATGAGGAATCCAGGCTCGAAGGCAAATCAGTTTGACTAGCTAAAAACTCCGCTGGGGCGAGTTTGATCACTCCAGTAAGGCTTAGGGCTGCAGTCACAGGTTTGAGAAGAACGTAAAGATGCTTGTGTTTCTGTCATTGTTTGTATTAAAAGATATTTTACTTTATCTTGTATTAAAAGATACTTTTACTTTATCTTTATTAAAAGATACACTTTATTGATTAATCCATTAAGACCTTGTTAAGTACCTAATGTGCACAGACATTGTGCCTTGCCCTGGGGAATCAGTGATGGGCAGGGAAGGGGTGTTCTTGTGCTGAATCGAATGATTGTGCATATATGGGTATGGCAACTTGAGTAAAGTCCTAATAGGAAACGAGCAACAGTCTGAGGGAGTAGAAGAGGTCAGGACCCAACACAGAGGAAGGGGAGTTCACAGAAGTTTGAACACAGGTTCAGGTGAGTCTGAGATGTTTTTTAAATTTAACCAGAGAAAGGCATTGGCAAAGCAAACTAGTTCAGAGGCCCAGGATTTGTATCTTTTGGAGTTACTGTGCCCCCCACCCCCAGAGACTTCCACAGAGTTTGTGCTTTTGATTTGGCAGTTGTGCACTAGAAATCTTTCTACAAGGGATAATAAGTGTATTTTTTGCTCACTAGGACCATGGGCATCAGCTTCTACCTTGTATGGGCCGTATGACCTAGAACTCCATCATATTCTGTGTCACTCTTGGAAGTCTCTCCACGTGGATAAGGACATTTATTTTATATATATATATGTATATATATATATAAAATTAAATGATAGCTGTGTACATTACTGTAATCATGGGGTACAGTATGGTATTTTCATATACAATTTTAAATATTTTCATCAAACATAGCCTTTATGTTATTTTCTTAGTTATTGTGTTAAGACATTTATATTCTACTCTAAGAAAGATTCACCGTACCTTTGTAAGATAAACCATAGAAGTGATCCCTCCAATCACCCTCTCTCCCCCATCGCCACCTCCTCCCTCCCCCCAATATTCTTAGGCTATAATTAGGTTATAGCTTTCATATGAAAGCTATAAATTAGTTTCATAATAGGGCTGTGTACATTGGCTACTTTTTCTTCCATTCTTGTGATACTTTGCTAAGAAGAACATTTTCCAGCTCCATCCATATAAACATGAAGGACATAAACTCTCCATCTTTCTTTGTGGCTGCATAGTATTCCATGGTGTACATATACCACAGTTTATCGATACATCGTGGATCGATGGGCACTTGGGCTTCTTCCATGAGCTGGCAATTATGAATTGGGCTGCAATAAACATTCTGATACAAATATTTTTGTTGTAATGTGGTTTTTGGTCTTTTGGATATATACCTGATAAAGGAATTGCAGGATCAAATGGCAGGTCTATTTTTAGTTCTCTAAGTGTTCTCCAGATGTCTTTCCAAAAGGAATGTATCCCTGCTTCTCTGAGTAGCTACTGCAGAGGCTGCTCAGTTTTTACCCAGTCTCAGGCTATTTTGTGTCAAGACACTAAGTGACTTTTCCATTGCAGTAAATCCTAGGCACTGTGTATGTCTTGAAAGTTGTGTGTATGTCTCTTTGATGACACAATAAGCAGGTATTTATTGCATATAAACACAGTTTAAAATACTCCTGTGTTGAACTTCAGAGGCTGAAGCAATTTTTCCATAGAGTTGTTCCTGCATGTTAATATAGAGCTAAGTTTAGAATGTCTTATAGTGTACCTATTTTTTTCCTGTGCAAGTCTCAAAAAAACTTGGTTTAGACCTCAGGGTTTTATGAGCATCCTTAGTTGTTTTTTTGCGATGTAGGGAGGGAGAGGAAGGTCATCTGTCAGAGAAACATAAATCATAGTGGAAGCATTACCACGAAGTCAACCCACCTGAGTAACACCAGCTAAATTCAGAACTAGGACACAGTAGTGACCAAAAAGTACCCTCATGGACTCACTCCCTTCTCCCAAAGATAAATATCTTCCTGACCCCTGTCCCCACTCATGTGTTCTGCTTGTTTTGGAACTTTCTATAAATGAATTCACTTATTATGAATTCTTTTGTGCCTGGCTTCATTTTCTCAACATTATGTCATGGTTTTTCCTGGTTGCATGGAGCTGTGCTCTGTTCATTGAAATTTCTGTATAGTATCACAGCATACGTATTCTATCTATATTTACTCATGTGTTCTACTTTTTTTTTTTTTTGAGATGGATCCTCAAGCTATCCCCCTGGGCAGAGTGCCTTGGCATCACAGCTCACAGCAACCTCCAACTCCTGGGCTCAAGCGAGTCTCCTGCCTCAGCCTCCCAAGTAGCAGGGACTATAGGCGCCTGCCACAATGCCCAGCCATTTTTTGGTTGCAGCCATCATTGTTGTTTGGCGGGCCCGGGCTGGGGATTCGAACCCGCCACCTTAGCCGATTGAGCCACAGGCGCCAAGCCTCATGTGTTCTACTTTTGATGATATTTGTGTTGCTTGTAGTTCGAGACTATTATGAATAATGTTACTGTGATTTTGGCTGTGTCTTTTGGTACACATTTGGTACTTATATTTCTTTGGGGTATGCCCCAGAGTGGAATTGTATCGACTCATGGACTATGAATCTATTATCTAATTCCAACAGATAATTCCAAACCGTGTTCTAAGATGATAATTCCAGTTCATATTCCCACCAGCCATCTATCATTTTCTGTTACTTAACATTTTTGTCAGCACTTGGAATTGACAGTGTTTTAATTTTAGCCATCTAAAAATATGTATACTTTAAATTTTCTAAATGGATGTTTTATTGCAAAGAAATGAGATTGAGATCCAGACCCTGGAAACCCTGAATAAGTTTAGCTTAACCCTTGGTTAAAGAGCCACTGGATGACGGACCATTTGAGGCCTTAACTGAATGTGGGGCCGTCTTCTTACACCTTGACCTCCAGAATCTCACATGTACTAGTGACAAGCTATGCAGACCTATGTAGTCATGCAATCTCTGTGAGCCTCTGTCTCCTCCTCTGCAAAATGGCAATTATTTCAAATTCCTCACTGAATGGGCATGACTATGTATCAGTCATTCCAACAATAGGCACTGAGTTCCTGGCCCTTGGTCATTATAAAAAAGGTTATAAGGGGTGGTGCCTGTGGCTCAAGGAGTAGGGCACCAGCCTCATATACCGGAGGTGGCGGGTTCAAAACTGACAAAAAAAAAAAGTTATGAGGTTATTCTGAGTCATAGGAAGAAGTGGCTGGCTACATGGCTTTGGAACACTCCTGTATTTATTTTAGTTTATCTATTTTTAGGGGAAACAAAGTTATTTGACTCAGAGCATTAGACGTCAAAAGCCAATACATATCCTGGAACTACCTTGTTTGTTTGATGTTGGGGTGTCTCAGTCTGGTTTGAAGGATGGCATGTTTATGGCTCAGCAGAACCATAAACACTGCACAGGCCTTGGGTGGTTCTGGATTTGTGTGCATTTGACACAAGGGCAGTGGAGAAGGAAATCATCTTCAGCTTGTGTTTTGACACAGAGGAGTTTTGTTTTTCCTTTGTCAACTCTCTGCATCCTCCACTGAAAACAAACAAAACACTCCAGCAAGGGTAAATATTGTGACTGGCAGCCCCAGTGTTGTTTTTCCTTCTCTATAGTTGCTTGAGGACCAAGGGTGGCATTGTAAAAGATCAGCAGTTGTCATCCTGATGTTTGAAAGAGAACCATTGCAATTCCAGAAATGAAAAAGTGGTATAAAGAAAAAATGAGAGTCAAAAGATAAATTTTTCCTTGAGGGAAATCCAGAGGCATTTCAAGGAGAAAAACATGGAAAAGAATTAAATGAGTTGCATTTTCTGCCCCCATATCCACATTTATCACGCTGTCACTCCTGAGCCTCGGAGTAGACTTGTCAGAGGACAGCTGAGCTTCATTTCAGGTGGGTTATTTTGTGCCTTCCCTCTACTTCTTTCGCCTTACTCAGAGAAACCCATCTAGAATTGAGGGCCAAGCCAGGCCAGGAGGTGAGGATAACGAGTATCTCTTTATCAGAGAGCCACCCAGGGTTGGCCTGGTGGAATTTCATTTGTAATAATTTGTTAAGGTTATTTTTTATTAGCTGAAAAAATTATGTCCCTAATACATTTTCTTCACTTCTTCTTCCTGCCCTCTCTGTTCTTTCTTCTCATCATCTTTCTCTTTTTCTTTTTCTGTCTTTGTCCATCTTTGAGAAATTAAGGAAAGAAAAGCCAGGTAAGAAAGAGGTTAAGACTATTAGGCTCTTAACAGGAACAGATCCCTCCATATAGTCTCTTGCTAACTGCAAGTTCCTTCATTTCTCTAAGTCTTAATTCTTTGATCTCTCAGTGAGACAAGAATCACATGTGTTACGAGGATTATGTTGAGAACGATAAATGTGAGAATTGCCAACATCACAAAACCTGCCTTACTTGGCATAGACTTCCAGGTACTGCTCAGATTACATACTCAGTACCTGGGTATCAATTCTCTGAATCCTCAACAACATCCCAGTGGGTTCAAGGCTCTAGGTTACAGGTAAAGAAACTGAGGCAGAGAATGTTTGAGTAATTTAACTGAGAGTCCCCTGGCAATTCCCCTGGTAACAAGTGGCAGAGCTGAGATTTGAAAGAGAGGTGGTTTGGTCCAGAGTGTGTGTCCTCTGTCACAACAGTGCCATTTCCCCACTGTCCCTCCTCACAGCACACCCCAGCCCTCAGTCTTTCACAGTTTGGCATAAGGTCCTATGTTATTTGAAGCCTGGGGTCATACAACCCCCTGTCTGTGCACCTTGCTTGTTCCTCGATACTCCTTATCACAGACATTTTCCATGTCAGCTCCTATAGCTCTACCCAGGTAAAAAATTAACCACCTTGGCCAAAGCTGCCCTTTCAGCTCCAGCCTGGCGGGGCCAGCTTTCTTTAGAGCAACCCAGTTCTAGCTGGCTTGCTGCCTAGGACCCGGCTTTCTTTCCCACAAAGTAGCTTCTGAGAAAAACTGTGGGAAACAAATGACTTCAGAGGTTTTCAGAAACAAAAGTGCAAACTCTAACAAATTTCATCTGGCCCAAAAATGTTATTACCCCAAATCTTGAAAATATTTTCTTATAGGATTATTCCCCCAAGGTTGTTAATCTGAGAACGATCCCGGCCTAATAGGCCTGACTTTCTGCCCCCTGGTATTGCAGTCTTGTGTATTTGAGTGCCGGAGTGTGGGGGTTGAGGCAAAACTATTTCTCTGGAGGAAATGAAGTCATTTTATTTAATATTATAGCTACCACTGGGACTCTATCATTTCAGAGAGGGAATGCCAGTTCACACAGCCAAGATGAAGCTTTTAAATAAGTCCAAGAGAACTTTTAAAAGGTAGCACTAGGTTTTTGGAGCCTCACACATGGTATCTGTTTTAAAGATTCTCTCTGAAGTTTCACCTAACCAGCATTGTTTTTCTAGATAGATGTTATTAGAACATTATCTCCTGCTCTATTTTAGCAGTTAGTTTGGAAAACCATTTTACTTGCAGTGCTTACATGGAGTGGCAGCGAGCTGAAATGTTTCTGTGTTGAGGTTATTGTCTGTGAGAGGCTTATCTGGCTGGCTGTGCTGGGAGACAAACCTTCATTTGTTCAGTGGAGGGAAGAATGTGTGGCCTTGTGTCGCTGCCTCCCTGGACACACCTGTAGGGCTGGTTCCCCTGCTGAACAAACCTCACTGCTGAGCTCTTGACTCTGGTGGAGTTTGCTCTGCCCTGGCAACACTGTGTCAACAGCAACTGGCTCTCAGGTTTCCAAGTCCTTCTCTCGCTGGTTAAATCCCAAGCATGTGTGTAATCTCTCGTAAGCTAGTGTGGTGAAGTCGAAACTTGGCTTATCACTGGGCCTGAGATTCTCCTGCAGCATATTTTAGATAAGAGTGGAAAAAATGCCAGACCCAGCATTAGCTGCCGTGAGATACTAAAGAGCTTTATTTTTTCTCACAAAGAAAGGGCGTTTGACTTAATTTGGAAACCTGCCTAGGAATAGGCCAGCCTTCCTTACCTCATCCAGTTTAATTTTTCAGCAAGTGATTTGGAAGCAGAAAGGAAGGTGGTGAGAACCTTCGCTCACTTGTAATGGGTAGGGTCTTGAGGTTCTGTGTTTGTGTTTGGTATTGCCCTTTCCTTCAAAACATCATAGACAGCTGGTCTCTGTTGGAATCTCAGTTGTGTGACCTTGGGCAAGTTACTTAACCTCTCTTGGAGCTTCAGTTGTCTCATCTGTAAAGAGGGAATAATACTATTAATCATAGTACTTGATGGGAGGCTGAGGTGGGTGGATAGCCTGAGCTCAGAAGACCAGCCTGAGCAATAGAGAAACCCCGTTTCTACTGGGGGGAAAAAAAAAAGAAAGAAAAGAAAATTTATCTAGATGTTGTGGCAGGTGCCCGTAGGCCCAGCTACTTGGAATGCTGAGGTAAGAGGACTGCTTGAGCCCAGGAGTTTGAGGTTGCTGTGAGCTATGATGCCATGGCACTCTACCCAAGGTAACAGAGTAAAACTCTGTCTCCAAAAAAAAAAAAAAATCGTAGTACTCAAGTCATAGGGTTGTATTAAAGGTTAAGCTCTTCCCTTGGCTCATGCCTATAATCCTATCACTCTGAAAGGCTGAGGTGGGCTGATTGGATTGCTTCAGCTCAGGAGTTGGAGACCAGCCTGAGCAAGGGCAAGACCCTGTCTCTAGTAAAAATAGAAAAAAAAGCAAAACACTGAGGAAAGAGGATCTCTTTAGCCCAAGAGTTTGAGTTGCTGTGAGTTATAATGATGACGCAGCACTCTACCCAGGATAACAGAGTGAGACTCTGTCTCTAAATAAATAAATAAATAATAAAAACAGAAAAACTAGTTGGGTGTGGTGGCTGGTGCCTATAGTCTCAGCTGCTTGGGAGGCTGAGGCAGGAGGCTTGAGCCTAGGAGTTTGAGGTTGCTGTGAGCTAGGTTGATGCTACAGCACTCTAGCCTTGGTGATAGAGTGAGACTCTGTCTCAAAAAAAAAAAGTAAGTAGTTAATATTTTTAGTACTTAAAACATTCCTTGCACAAGGTATTGTAGAATCATTTGCAAGTGAGAATAAACAAAGAGAAATTCTTTGTACAGTCAATTATATGAAGTGCCACTGTGGTCCTTCTGGTTACTGAATGTTCTAACACATACAAATTAATCATTAGATCAAAAGAATTATTTTTTTGGTATGTAGTTAGAGTTTTTTTCTTTTAAATTTATACTCTTTGCTGTTCTTCCTGTTCCCTTTGCAGAGCAAAAGTATCGGGGGAAAAAACAAGTTCAAGTGTTTCCTTATGGTATCGGTTTGATTGTAGTCAAAACAGGAATTATGAATCACAGACACTAGATTTACAGGAATAAGCCAAGGTGAAATGACATCCTGAGGATGAAGGTCATCTTTGACAGATATATAAATTCATTAGGTATTAAAACAGCATTCTTAACCTGGAGTCTTGGGCCCCTAAGAGGTCTGTATTTATACCTGGGTGTGTGTAGGGAGGTTTATGAAACCTCCAGAAAGCAGAGTATTTATACCTGTGTGTGTGGAGGGGGAGGTTTATGTTTACATTTTTAATACCCCCTAACTGAACTTGAGCATTTCCTTCAATTAGGAATGTAGTCAGCAAGCTACAGTGGTGTAAGCAATACTCATGACATTGTCATTGGCGGGAATCTCAGATATTTTGATATTGCATTTGTTGGAGGGCCTAACGCAGCCACACACAAACCCTTTCCTCTCCACCTGCTCCTCCTATTTAACCTTTTAGCATTGCAGCCTAATTTATGCTATGGTTACTTATAAATTAAAGTAATTTTTGATTCAGCACTATTCATTTATTACCTTAATTAAGAAAAGTATCTTATATTTTAAAGTGTTTTGCCATGTTTCAGTATAATTGGCTTCTTTTGTACTCTTACACATTTTATTTTATTCATTTACAAACATTATTCTGAGATAATGATAATCTTCATCAGACTGCCAAAGGTATGGTTCAGGCACAAAAAAATGGAGTTTAAAAGCTGAAGGTTTGGGTGGTGCCTGTGGCTCAGTGAGTAGGGTGTTGGCACCATATACTGAGGGCCGTGGGTTCAAACCCAGCCCCGGTCAAACTGCAAAAAAAAAAAAATAGTTGGGCATTGTGGCGGGCACCTGTAGTCCCAGCTACTCAGGAGGCTGAGGCAAGAGAATCGCCTAAGCCTAAGAGCTGGAGGTTGGTGTGAGCTGTAATGCCATGGCGCTCTATGGAGGGTGAGAAAGTGAGACTCTGTCTCTAAAAAAAAAAAAAAGAAGCTGAAAGTTTAAGCTTATTTGAATCCTAGAATTGTACTTTGCAATAGAAATGTCTCGTGAGCCACCTATAATGGAACATTTTCTCCTTGCCACTTGGAAAAAGAAAAGGTGAAATTAATTTTGATAATATTTTATTTAACTGGATGTATTTTAAATAATATTGCAACAGGTAGTCAATATTATAAGTTGCTTATGAGATAGTTGACTTTTTCTCATTCTAAGTCTTTGAATCAAGTGTGTGTTTTATATTTAGACTATATCTCAGATAGGACTCTGGTTTCATTGGCAATACTTGATCAGTATTTACGTTTAACAGAATTGTGCTGGAAAAGTAAAGTCCTGGTGGCTCTAAGCACAATGAAAAGTTTTCCATTAACCACATTGAGTTTTTTAAATTGAAATCAGAGAAGATGAAATAAAATTAGAAATTCCGTCCCTCGGTCACGGGCCACATTACCAGTCCACGGAGGCCTCATGGGCTGGAGGTAACCATATTAGACCATTCAGCCCAAGAGCCTGACTAGACACAATGATTGTAACCAGCCCTGGGGGTCAGGGAGATGGGATTACATTAGGACAGCTCATACTTTTCTGTTGTTTTGATTTGTTCAGTGAAACTGGTGCTTGTTGAGAGCCTCTCCTTTGGGGATACCAGCACTCTGCCTGTCCCAACCTAGGTGCTCGCATTTCTTGGCAGTGACAACACGCCACACTAAGCTCCTTCAGGGACTTTGTGTCACTCTAGGGCAGTGGTTCTCAACTTTCCTAATGCCATGGCCCTTTAATACGGTTCCTGTGGCTTGCAACCCACAGGTTGAGAACCGCTGCTCTAGGAAAACATTTCCATTTAAGTGGTGGCTTTTGCAGATCAGTGGTGGGGGGAGAATTTTGTCATTTCCATTCCTACCAGTTAAAGAGAGATTTACAGATTCTTGGAGAGGAAGGATTCTAGTTCCCCCCCCACCCCCCCACCCCCGCAATTTTTCATATAATAATAGACGGTAATTTACATAGGGATTTTTAGTATTTGGTTCGTGCTCTGTTTTTTTTTCCTTCTGTAGTGTCTTTCCGAAGGGGTAAGTTTAATCTTTTAAATTATTAGTCCTTTATGAATTCACAGTGCCCTATCTCAACAGCTCCTGCAGGGTACAAGCTGGGGTTTCTTTTTTTTAGCTTTTTGGGAGCATGGGAGGATATGTAAATCTACACAAAGGACCCTTACTTGGAAGGTTCTTTGAGGCTCTTGTTCCCAGACCTTTGCAGAGAAATTTGTTAACGATGTCTTTTCCTCTCCAGGAGTGGTCTCTGAACCTAAGCTGGGTAATTTCAGCCAATAAATACTCAGTTATCTACTTGGGCGGTCTAGTTCTGCTTTTATCTCCTAACTTGTTTGTCTAACTTTAATACCCAATGTATTGCCTTTTCATTTCTTTTGATTAAAATAGACAAGCTATAAAAAAAGTTATGAACCAGTATTATTGCTAGTCCTGATCTAGTTTAAATATAAAATTAGATCTTAGAAAAGTTCCAGAAACTTTTTTTCTTAGGCATAACAGTTTTAAAACTTGGGGATTTAGGTAGATGTGGACACTCATGTTCCAATGCTACCTTTAAGTAGACTCTACCTCATAGACTGTCTTGGCACTTTAGAGTTAAAGTTGACCTCTTTTGGCCCTTGGAAACCGGGATGCATGTCTCAAGATTTCAGCAGAATGCTGGACCTGTTTTTTTGAATACTATAATGTGCTCGGGCTTATAAAAGAATAAAAAGCACATTTCTTATTCTTAAGGAGTTGTAGTCTTGGTAAAATGAAGTTGTAAGCTTGAATAAGCCCAATTGATGATTGAGTACATCATTTAGGGACATTTCTTAGTGGATTCTGTTTTGGTTTTTTAAGTCTATATCTAACAGAAACAGAGGAGTAGTAATAACAACAACAGAAACAGCAACTGACATTTCAGGACTCATCCAGCAGTGTCTAGTGGGTGCCTAGAGTGTGTCAGGCACCTTTCTAGAATCTAGTGCCACAAATGATGGACACAGAGCTCACATTATGCACCTGTTGAGAGGGAGTGTCACTTACGTGACATGCATTGGACCATGGCACTTGTATTTTAATGAGTTAGGTGAATAAAAATTTATAGCCAGATGTCATCATCATTACTTCAACTGAAGTATGCTCAGGAAGTGAACATGGCTTTGAGGAATACAGAAGCAATACATCTGATGAGGGTGACCGTGAAGGAATGACAGCCACCTTCTCTGCGTGTCTTTTTCTCTGTGCTTCATTTCTTTTGCTCTTGTCACCTTCTTAGACTAGTTACCGGGCAGGTAGAAGAGACTGTGGCTAATTCACTTCAGTCCTTTTGCTTTGAGACATAAAAGTGAGCAGCATGATTCATGAATGGTGTATTTTTAGCATCATCTTTATGGCCCATAGAATTTGTTTTTTTAAATGACTGCTAAGGGATTTTATGATGCCAGAATCATAACCTATTTGAACAGTTGCTTAAGTATTATTTCTAGACAGATATAGCTTTTTAAATCTGTGGGTTTTAAGATGTATGTCCTTAACATAGTGATTTGTTTTACAAATATTAAAATAATAGAATTCTGTTTTTCCAAGTAGACCTGTCTCTTTCATTGGAACCAAATGGTAGACTAATGCTAGAAACCAAGACCTGGGCATCAGGTATACCCACTGCTACTTCAAGGAAATGGGTGTGTGCACAGCCCACATGCATTCATCAAATCCATGCTCCTGTGGGATTCAGCTTCATTAGCTCCACTACAGTGCATATGCACAGTCTCTTTTTCCTTTAGTTTTACCAACCATACTTATTTTCAAAATCACTTAAGAATATTGAATAAGCTGAGCCAGTTTGAATTGTCCTTGTCTTTTAAATTTACCAAATTTAAACCCAGATTTCGATATTTTGCCAGTTAGCCGAACTAAACTTTTCAAGAATTTTTTCAGCTTGTGGGCCTAACTCAAACTATAGTTTAATGAGGCTGGCAAAGTGATTTTTAATCATGTTTAAAAGTTACCTGTACTTGAGCAGTTGGGATTCCATTATGATGAAAGGGCAGATGGACTGGGCATTTTATTCAGGCATTGCAAAGAAGAGGAGAAAATTAAGGTTTTCTTAAACAAGGGAGTCATTTAGGAAAGGTAGAGGTGGGTCTTGCCCCAGGATATTCTAGGGCACAGTGGTCCATTGGCGTCAGCCTTTTTTCCTCAGCATCAAAGAGTCACAAAACAAGGGTGGTGACATGTCATGAACAGGGTTGCTTTCCTGGAGCACAGGACACAGATAAAATTCAACATTATCAGAGCAGATTTTACAAATTATTTTTTAAGAGGTATTTCTGATTAAAGCTTTCGCTGGAAAGCCTCAACAGTTAATCAGAAATGTATATTTTATAATTAGTGGAAGTTGAGCATAATAATTACATTATAATTTGTCTCAGTGTATTCCTTGATGGTTTTAAGATACAAATACAGGCATTTTCATCCTTACAGTATATCTTATGTAGGAATGGAGAGATGTGTTTACTGTCCCTCTTACCCCATCTTATGTTGATCATATAATTTTCCCAGATATTTAATTAAATTTATATATCATGCTCTATTTGGAGTTGTACAAATTCTCATCTCAGAAGTAGTACAGATAAAATTTATGATACTTATGGTATAAAAGAACAGAGGCCTATTAACCTTTTGCTAGTCTGCTTTTAGGAACTGTTTGATCTGGCTTACAGAGCTAATTTGCTTGCAATCTTAGGATTCTCTTTCCTTTTAGAACTAGGGGAAGCACAGGATGGGGAATTATTTTACATAACAGTAAGGATAAAAATGTTATTATTTATAAGTTTCTCAGCACCCGATGGCACCAAACATAACGCGATATAGAAAAGGAACCAATTTACCTTGACTTTTAGCTGTAAATTAAAATTAATTCATATAAAATACCTGAGATGAAACACTTTAGTTGTAGAATTTGGGGTTCTGCTTAGCTTTCATTATTTTGTCCTTTCACATTTAACTTCAAAAATGTGTGTGTGAACTCATTAGCTGCATAAAATTCTCCAGCTGTCCACTTTTTCCCTGTAATTTCTTACTTTGTAGGTGAAAAAATTTTTTTTTTTTTAGTATTTAAAATTCTTTTTGTTCCCCGTGGATCTTGTCCCTGGTGTCTACTTCTGCTGGAATCAGTGAAGGCTGGTTGTTGCTCTTCAGTGGGGGTGTGGTTTTTATGGTTGTGTGTTTGTGAGTGTGTGTGTTTGTGTGGTTGTGTGGTATCAGGATACCATTTTTTGGGGGGGAAGAGGATGGCTATAAAGCAGTGAGGCCTCCTACTTGGTGGGAGATGACATAACCAACAGCTTACTGAATGCCATTGCCAAGACAAATAGGGTTGGGCCGTCTATTGGTGACTGACTGCCCTGCTCCATGCACAGTTTCATTGCCACACTTGGCTCTGTAGCTTTTTTCTGACCTGGAGAAGCTGAAATTTGTATCCAAGGAGGTGTTGGGGGGAGAGGACCAAAACAGGATGTAGTGAAATTTTAATATAACAAACCAGGAAATAAATGATGAAATGCAGAAAAGGGAGGGAGCTAATTCTTCCTGGCACTGAGTTGGGGGGGGTCACACTATCAGTAGCCAGCAAAGGTACAGATGATGAGGACTTGGAATTTTCCAAAAGTTCTTTAACTTGTGCATCTTGTCAAGTAACACATTTGTAATTCCTTCTCAGTCACCACCCTTTCTGATTCTCATTCATGGCCCCCAGTGCCCTGGAGATCCTGCAGGAATGGCAGGAAATTCCTGGCCCTCATTCTGCAGAGCCACCGTATGCCACTGCTCTCCCTCTCCAGCTAGAATAATTCCACTCCCGTCATGTTCACGTTGCAGCGGACCTTGGGGTCAGGCCCAGAGAACTGTCTGTCTACTATGCTTTTCATCTTGAGTAAAAAATAAGCTAGCAAGCAGGGGAATTTTGGCTCTTGAATTTTGGAGGACAATTATTTTAGAAATGCTATTTTAATATCAAAGTATTTTATGTATTTAGTTTTTGAGACAGAGTCTTGCTCTGCTGCCCCAGGCTAGAGTGCCAAGTCACAATTCACAGCAACTTCAAACTCTCAGGCTCAAGTGATCCTCTTGCCTCGGCCTCCTGAGAAGTTGGGACCACAGGCACCCACCACAACGCCTGGCTAGTTTTTCTATTTTTAGTAGTGATGAGGTCTTGCTCTTGCTCAGGCTTATCTCAAACTCCTGAGCTCAAGAAATCTACCCACCTTGACCTCCCAGAGTGCTGGGATTACAGGCATGAGTCTATATTAAAGAATTTTAAAGGAATTATTACCACCCCTGTGCTTGTTTCTCAAGTGTGGCTTTGTTCACTGCTTTGTCTCTAGTACTGCAATTGGACTTGGCAGATCCACAAATTTTCATAGAATGAGTGTACGTTCCCCAGATCACCAGCCTCAGAATCTCTTGAGTGGTCATTACAGATGCAGATTCTTGACCATAGCCTAGTCCTTCAGAATCTCTTATTCTGTAATGCTGCAAAGAGTAAGTAATTTAGGCATATAGTTTTTTTTTTTTTTAAAGCAACAACCAATTTCCTTGGTGAGCTAGGGATTCTTACTGAAAGTTTCTTGGGCAGAGAAGATATAATATCCAAAGGGCTCCTTTCATTTTTAGTTTTTGTTTATGTTTTGTAAAAAAAAATGGCATTGAAAAGCTATTAGCATTTATATAGCACTTTCAATCTCTATGTACTTAACAAACACATTACCTTTTAAGAGAAAAACAATTCAGGGTCGCTTTTCATTACATTTTACTAAGAAAATTGCAAACTGCTTAATGGAGTTGCAGGATTCTTAAGTACCTACCTTGAGGTAGGTACAGAGTTAGGGACTTTTTAGACTGAGCCAAGAAGAAGGTGGCATTTTCTTTCTTTTTTTT
>CAUYQV010039887.1:0-22313 GCA_963574575.1 Galagoides demidoff | reverse complement strand
CGGGGGCATTAAATATTGGCTCAAATAACCAGAAAGCCTGGCTGTCACAGCTTCAGATGCGGATGGGTCCAGATGTCTGCAGCAGCTTCAGGGACCTGTCACCCTCAGTCCCTTGACTAGTTTCTCAGCCCTAAATCATCTTTTTTTTTTTTTTTTGAGACAGAGTCTTACTATATATCACCCTCTGTAGAGTGCCCTGGTGTCACAGCTGACAGTAATCTCTAACTTTTGGGCTTAAGCAGTTCTCTTGCCTCAGCCTCCCAAGTAGCTGGGACTACAGGTGCCTACCACAGCACCCCACTATTTTTTTGTTGTAGTTGTCATTACTGTTGTTTGGCACCCCTGGTGTATGTGGCCCCGTGCTGTAACCACTGAGCTACAGGCACCGAGCCAAATGATCTTATTGAAATGTTTTAGATTTGCATGTATATATAGGATGCCTTAAAATATTGTAAGTATGATTTTATTTGATGGGGTAAAGTGTCTCAGAATGGGGCGGGCTTTGCTGTGAGTCTGGTTTTGGTGTGTGCATTCTTACCAGGGAGACCTCAACTCCTGTGCCACAAAAGTCATCAGAACAGCAGCTGAAGCAGTGAGAAGGACAGCTTAGAGACTGTCACGGTGCAAGTCCTTGTTGAAGGTGGAATCCCAGAGTTTTGTAGCCACACGTTACTAGAACTTTCAAAAATAGGCACATCTATTACTTTAGAGAGACGCTGTGTCCTGGGCAGGCTACAGTCACGCACGTTTCTCCTGCCGGGACCGTGCTTGCTGGTCTCCTGCTCGGGGAGACAGGCCACGTCTTAAGTTTAGAGTCGTCTTCTCTGCCTTTCCTTGTTGCCCTTGCCGCCTTTGACTTCAGTGAGCTACCAGCTGGGTGACCTGCTCCTTCCTTTGTGTTTGGGTAACAACAGGGTCCTTGTGAACCCTCTTGGAGAAGCAGCCGGAATAAATTCGAGGTGTGCTGGGGAGGAGGGCACAGGCCACCCGCTCGCCCTTCCCCCCACAAAGAGGCAACATTCAGGAAATGAGCTGTTATTTGGGAGAATTTTCTCTTAACGTGGCAGGGCTCTGCTTTTGTCATCTTTAAAAAATAATTTATTAACTTCATCATTTGTAGGAGACTTTAGAAATAGTACTGCATATAAAGTAAACCCACTAGAAGAGAAACTCCCACAAAAGTATTTATTTATTCAACAAAAATGTATTGAATGTCGGCTGCGTGCTCAGGTGCTATTCTAGACAGTGAGCAAAATAGACCCCCCCCAAAAAAAAAAATCCTGCCTTCATTTAAAAAAAAGCCAAGGGAGGTGCAGTGGACGACAAGCAGATAAGTGAAGCAGGTACTATGTCAGACACGTGCACTGTGGTGAGTAACACACCACCAGAAAGGGAGGCGGGCTGGGCTTGGAGGGGCTGCAGGAGGCCACTTCCTCCAACCCGCTTTTGGAAACCTCCTTTCCTCCCCGATCTAACCGGGCATCTGTGCACACGCACCACCACGCCTCATGGCTGGACTTTAAATTAGTTGTGTTTCTCACCTTCCCCCGCCATGTACTGGGAGTGTGGAAAATGAACGTTATTCTAAGCTAGGCTTAGTGTATATTTAAGGCAGCCTTAGTCTCTGCTCTGACAACTTGTCTTTTTCCTGTTGCATTGCCCACTTTTCTTTATTCTTCAAATTAATGCACTTACCTTTCAGTCTGTCACTTGTTGACCACAAGTATCTGACGTATTTGGCTGTGTGATACCCTAAGACCATGAGATTATTTATATGGAGGTTCTTAATTTTAGCCCTACCAAAAGAAGAAAATTTGGCTACCACTACAAAATTTGAAGAGTGATGCTCTTCCCAAAGGACTGACAGATATTCACAAAAAGAGAAACAAATGCTGAGTTCTGATTCTGGAACGAGTTAGGAGGTGGCACCCTTGGGTGTGGCCCAGGGCCCAGTGCCAAGAACAAGGCCATCAAAAATGCTTGTAAGGGGAACTCCTGTGTGCAATAACCACGGGGTTCCGCCTCTAAAATGACAGTGGCCAGACGGGAATATATTGAGAGAGCTGTAAGGTGGACCTGAAAGGGACTGGCCTTCTGAGTGGGAGGGGAGGACGCCAGGGAGGCCCTGGGGGAGGGACACGGATCCTGCCTGGGAGAAAATCAGGCACTCAGTTTGGTTGGAGATGGTCGTGAGGACCACCCAGGGACTCTGGAATCAGTGATGTGGGAAGGTGGTTTTGGAAGAAGAGACCACATCAGGGCTGACCGTCAAGATTTGGAAGTGAAAGCACAGAGGTGGTTGTTGGAGCCTGGGGAGAAGACCCAGGGCCGAAGGGGGGGCTCCACGTTTGGGGGCAGGAGGGAAGAGGCAGGAGAGAGGGAAAGGATGGAGATTCAGGCTGGAGAGATGCCGTGTGTTCCTGGAAAGGGGACCCTGCAGCTGCTAATCCCAACCCCCACTTCCTGTGAGTCTCTGTCCTAATCCGGTAAGGAAGAGTCTGGGCCAGGCATCCTCAAACTATGGCCCGCAGGCCACATGCGGCCTGCCTAGGACATTTATCCGGCCTGCTGGGTATTTTTGTCACCGCTGCCTGTCTTGCTTAGCAGCTGACTCGTCCCAGGGCCCGCAGTCCGGCCCTCCAACGGTCTGAGGGACAGTGAACTGGCCCCCTATTTAAAAAGTTTGAGGACCCCTGGCCTAGGCTGTGACCAAAGGCCCATGGGACGTGTGTGTTTCCTCCCAAATACATAGTGATGAGTAAAACCTTTTACTGTTCTCTGTTCTAGCCATTTTACACAAATAAATTCAGTTCGTGATTACAACAAACCTAGAAATGATTTTTACCATTTAGCCAATGAAGAACTTGCCCAAGGTCACATAGCCATTTAGTGGTAAAAGCAGGATTTGAAGTTAGGCAGTTTGATTGTAAGGCCTGTGCTTCTGGCCATTACCCCATCCTCTCCATAAGGCTTCCATAAATGGCTGGCCTTAGCCTGGGCTTGTAGGAGGGAGATTTTTGGAGATTTCCTCTTGCACTGCCTTTCCCAATTCCTACTCTGTTCCTTAACATCCCCATCAGATGCCTTCAGCTGATGAGTTTCCGAGGTTCTTAAGGAACTTTCTGGGCTTCTCCTGTTAGGTGCAGGCGACCTTCTTTCCCCGACACCATGACCAGCATCAGAGCCCGGACCAGATAAGTGGAAACACAGTGTGTGCCTTACACCCTCCTTATGCACCACACACCAGAGGCTCAGAGCTGCTAAGTGCTTTTTAATCACCCCAGACTTGCAAGCGTCTGTCCTAATGATGCTCCCTAAAGGGCATCATTACTTCTACAGAAATATTTTCTCATAAAATATTTGCTTTAAACAGACCCTAATAAATTCTGTCTTGGGCAATTACACTAAACCAGGTCTTGCTTTGTGTGGTGTCGTTTGTGCTGTCCCTGCCCGCCCCAGTATGTGGCCTCATGTCGACCCTCTCCATGAATCAAGTAGCAGACAGTGGTCACAGGAGCTATCACATGTTGGAGGCTCACAGGTGCTTCCAGCATCTTTGAAAAAGAAAATAAAAACAGCTGATTATAGTAACTAAGGATGTGTCGGTGAGTCTGTCCATACAGAGCTGTAATAAGGGGCAGAGGTCACATGTTAAGACCTCTGAGAACACTGTGTTCTAAAATACCCCAAAGATTTGAAAAATGCCGGTAGGGGGGAAATCAGCATATTCAGTATTAGCCAAGTCAGGTATCCTGTGCTGTCTAAAATAATGACCTAAGGCTGCACCCAGTGGCTCACACCAGAATCCCAGCTAATCAGGAGGACCACTTGAGCTCAGGAGTTTGAGGTTGCTGTGAGCTATGATGCAACCACACTCTGCTGAGGGCAACAAAGTGAGACAGACTCTGTCTCAAAAAAATAAAGTAAAATGAAATAAAATGATGAAATTAAATAAATAAACTATAAAATAAAATAATGACCTAAGTATGTTAAGCATTTCTAAGCAAAATAAAAAGGGAGGTATTAGAAACTTTTCTTTCAAAGAAAAACAAAGGTAATAATGAAATAAATAGGTGAACAAACTGGATGTATCAGTATGCTTTGTAACGGATCCAGGAGCTGAGTTGGAATGAGGCAGAGAGCACGACTGTTTTAGACTCTATTCAAATTGATTCTGATGACATGAAATGGGGGATATATATTTATGGACCTGCCTTCTTTGTTTTGTTTTGTTTTTTTCTGTTCTCTATTTTAAAATGAATTCCCAGGTGTAGGTAGATGGCAGGAAACTGATCTTACATAGTTCCTTCTTGTTAAGAATCAGAAGACTGCAAACAATAGTGTTTATTTTGGGGGTGGAGGTGTTACTCAGCTGATGCTTCTGTGAAACACTTTGATTCTGAGGACATATTGGCATCTTTGAACAGGTCATAAGATTTTTTTTTCATACACCCCAACCAGTACCCTTCTTATAATAAAGTTAGTGCCACACTATAGTGGAAGTGACACTCACAGTATTTTAAAACAGCTGTGACACAGACACAAGCCACTCAGAGTGGAAATCCGTCAAATCGGTTGGGATTTCCAGTAAGCCGCTGGCAGGCGCGGTCTGGTGCCAGTGGCGCCCTCGGCACTGCCTCTTAAGTCTGGGTTCTGGTGGGCAGAGTGGGTCTTTAGCCATTGACTGTGCTTCAGAAGAACCTGGGCACAGTCAGGGAGACGAGAGTTACCAGGTCCACCTCCTGTCCTAATAAAGCTGCTCTTATAAGTTCTTTGTTCATCAACTTTGTCCTGTTTTCTCTGAGCCACAGGGAGCAAAGACTAGCTAGGAAGACAGCAGCGGGCAAGGAGCCCTGGGTCTCCTGCTCTGTAATTGCCAGTCACTAGCAGAGTGTCCTGAAAGCACCTCTCTGAGAAAGCATTTCTCATGCGAACAAAAATCTGTAACACAGTCGCTGTAAAGATGTGTACCTGTGAGAGCCCTTTGTAATCTATGAGATTCTGTATAGTACACTTGTTTAATGCCTTAGCAAAGCTAATATTTTAAAGGAACCCTGAAATAAGAATTTTTTTTCGAGATAAGAGTCTTACTGTGTCGCACTCAGTAGAGAGCTGTGGAGTCATAGCTCACAGCAATCTCAGACTCCTGGGCTCAAGCGATTCTCTTGCCTCAGGCTCCCAGGTAGCTGGGACTATAGGCACCCACCACAACGCCTGGCTGGTTTTAGAGACGGAGTCTTGCTCTTGCTCGAGTTGGTCTCAAACTTCTGAGCTCAGGCAATCCACCTGCCTTGGCCTTCCCAGAGTGCTGGGATTACAGGTATGAGCCACCAAGCCTGGGCTTGAAATAAGAATTATTTTAAGGGATTAATCTGCCTTCAATCCACCAGCCATGTTTTTGTATATTGATGGGGGGGTTTTGTTTTGTTTTTAGAGGGGGGGGGGTTGTTTTGTTTTTAGAGAGGGACTAAGCTACTGAACTGACTCTCAGTCTTCTCTGATTATTCTGGAGCTTACACAGATGTCTGTTTGGTACCGTTTTACCTGCTTCGGATTTCCACAGCCTCACTTGGTGGCCCTCGGGGAACACGTTTTGAAGTCTGAGCTTCTCGACAGCTGAGCCACGATAAATAACGTTCTGATTGTGGGGTCGGAGGACACATGCTTTTTATTAAATATGAATGTTGGGAACCAAAAATGTAGGTCACTTGTCCCAGTGGTGGCTCCTGTTAGGAAGCGGTGGTCTGGTTCCACCAGTGACTGACCACTTGGGACCTTTGTCCTGCAGGCCAGCAGGTTTTGAGATAGGGACTTGTACTGCTAGAAGGCGTTTCCTGAGCTCTGGGATTCAGGACTTGTGGCTAAGCTTTTGTTAAGCAAAAGGAGGATAAAAGGCTTAGGGCAAGCGGCTGGACTTAGACCAGCTTCCAGGGAAATCTCTGGAAGGAGAGAAGCCCAGAAGGGAAGAAGGTGGAAATAGCTGGCAGATTCTTTCATTTTCAGAAAAGAGTTACTCCAGGAGCCGAGCCAGAGCTGGCTGGCAGGACAGAGGCAGACTGGCAGCCACAGTATCCAAAGAGAAAACAAAACTCTCCTGTCGGGGGTCTCAGAGAGAGAGCACCAGGGGGGCTATTTCCCTGCCAGAAAAAAATAGTAGCAGTTCTGAAGATTGTTCTTGGTACCGGAGAACAGAGCTTTAAAAAAAAATTGGGGTGTGCTAGTAAAAGGTGGAAATATTTAATCATTTTAGCCTTAAGGAAAAAGCAAATTAGATCTGAGTCTACATAATAGCAGAGGGGCAAAGATTCTAGTAGGACTGTGAGTTTTATTTGACTAGACATTAATGAAATGGGCTGGAGTGGGACCATCCACAGGCAAGATTTTACTGAGGCAGTTTGACAGCTGCATTTTCTGAGTGCTTGGATTTTACGAAAGATGTTAGATTTGGGGGAAGGGTCTTGCAAAGAGCTAACCATAAATATTTATCTCACTTTGGCCAATAACTCAATTCTCTGCCTCTAAGGCATATTTTTATCTAGAGCAAAACTTATCAAGGAAGTTAAGATATTTCTAAGAATGGCCAAATACAGATGAAAATGAAATGGGTTGAAATTAAAAAAACATTTATGTTGATCGGAACAATTGTAAACATTAGATTCTGTGATTCTTTTACATAGTCCTACCCATCCAATGGTGGTGCCAGTGCTGTAGCTAGACCGTCCTTGGTACAGGAATCCTTTTCAAAACCTTGACAGTAGATATGTATGATATGCAGCTACTATGCATGCACAAATTATTTTTCTATTAGATGCAAAATAGAAAATACGTGCATTTTAGCATTGGTAGATTGGATTGCCTAAGTTAATATGGAACTTGTGAATGAAGAGAAAGCTCTGTCACTAAACTTGGAACATAGCAAATTATTTTAGAAACCAACTGGAGAGAGTTTTTTTTTTCTGAAGCCTGAGGAGTAGAGGATAAATCTGTATGAATAATTCATAAAATCCTAGAAATATTAATCAAATAGTTGAGACAGTGATATATCTTTTCATTTTGACTAATTGATTTCTTTTTAAATTAAAGTTCCTGGCCAACTGTCTGATTTTTTCCCCCTGAATGTTTGTGCTAACTCCTGTGGAGGCGTCTGGATTTCATTGAAATCCCGGGCCAACTGCTCATTTGTAGTAACCGTACAGTGGGCAGGCCAGAGCTGGCAGCCAGGGAAACGCACTCTGCCTTCTTGGGACCCTGGGAGTGGGCTGGAGGCTTTGTGTATTTGCTGCTCACTGCACTGGAGCCCATACTCAGATATCAGCCGTGTCACAGGACTGTTTTATTTGCATAAGGAGAAGAATGGTCTTGGGGAGGGCTGTTTGGGAAGTAGGATAATGGGGTGCATTAAAAATAGAAATGCTTGGCTTTTATTTCTGGTATCTGTAGAAACAGTTATGACTGTGCTGCTCTCTGGCCAAGTGCTTTTCTGGAAAGGGTGATTACTAAAGGGGCCGGGCCTCCATCTGCCTGGTCTGCCTTGCTGGACCCTTCCTCTCAGCCCTTCCTCCTTTCATTCCATCTGCAGCCTGCACAGCTGGACCACGGTGTGCACCGTGCCATGTGGGTCTTTCTGACCCCAGCACGGGGCTGCCTCTCTCCTATAGGCAAAACATGCTCCCTCCTGAATCCCAGGGGCAGGCTGCCTGCCCATCTTCCTCCTTCGTGGCTGTTAAAAGAACCTGGTCTGTGACACACATGTCCTCCTGAAGTAACAGCGCCAGCATCTCTCTTGCATTTCCGTTAAGTAAGAGTTCAAAGGACAGAGACTTGACCTGGGGGTGGGGGGTGGGTGGGCACAGACTGGAGAGCACAGCCCTCTGCCTGAAACAGAGGAGCCGCTCTGCGCCCAGCGTCAGAGCTGTGGAATGGCTGCTCTCCCTGCCCGCCCGTCCCTGCCTTGCACAATGTGGCTTTGTTGCTATCGAGACGGGATCACTTTCTAGCCATTGTGATTGAGGCGGGAGGAGGCAGGCAGGGCGGTAGTAGTGGTGAGTGGCCAGCTCTGCCAGATGACATGTCGCGGACCCCTGCATCAGCCAAGAGGAATTAAGCTCTGTCACTCCCCGCTGGGACTACCTCCTCCTGGATGTGTGCGAGGAATTCACCGCTGCCTCGGTGGCCACCAGAGCAGAGCCCTGAGCACGCCGGGCCACGGCCGCGGTGAGCGAGAATGATAGCCGTCTCCTTCAAATGCCGCTGTCAGATTCTGAGGCGACTCACCAAAGGTATGGTGCTTTCCTTGTCATTCACTCTACGAGTCTGTCGCAGTGCCCTGTAAACACAGTCTCGAATATGACTGCTTTGTAATTTGCTGTCAGGCAGCAGAGCACCCGGTGAAATGCCTGTGGGTGCCTGTGCAGGTGGAGCTGGTCTGCCGCTCCCCTGCACTCAGGCTGTGTTCATGCTGAAACCTTGAAACTGCTTGTGTGATTTTTTTTTTAATGACTTCATCCTTTGCTAAAAGCAGAGAATGTGTTTGGGTCTGGGGCTAAAGTTGTTCTGGGAATCCGTCATTTTGCACCTGATTAACTGGTCCCGGGGAGTCAGGGCACACTCCTGTCCATCTCCTGCTGACCATAGAGACAGCCCCAGGGCTCGCACCACTGGTGACCACAGAATAACTGCTCGTTCTGCTAATTTCCAACATCTCAAGAGCTTTTTCCCAGGACAGCTTTAATTTCTTTTACATGTTAGAATTGCATGTTCAAAAAAGTAGGTAATTCAGGATGCTGTGGTCCTGTCTAGTACCTGAAGTTTACTTGAAAGGAAGAATGACTGCTCTGTATCTATCATCAGGAATTATTGGCTTGAGATGGTCTCTCTTAGAACTCTAAAATATTAATTAAATCTCCTTAATATTTAGATTATGCTTTTCTTTGAAATCACTCTGGCTGTGGTGCCTCATTCACTGTGTGTGTGTTCTGTTGCAGATCAGTGAATGGTGGCATTAAAAATCCTCCCTATCCTTCAAGATATGTGGCCCTCTTGCCTTATCCCCTTCAGACAGACTCTTTAGGGGAAATTTATTGTTACAAAAAAACTTCACTCTGAGTAAAACTATTGTAGCTGCAAATGCCTTTTTCCGCCTATAATATAGAGTACTGTCAAGTAATTAATGGATATAATTATGTTCTGGAAGCTCTGAACCTATAAATATGTTAATGGATGCTATTTCTATCAGGTTAGCTTGACATATCAGAGTTCTTAGATCACCAGCAGTGCAGCTAAAAATGCAATTAATATTTTATTTGGCAGAAGAATGAGCACAGAGCAAATAGTGAGAAATAGATGTTGAGTCAATAACAAGAAAGGGAATAAATACTGTGGCCTGGCTGACCGAGTGCATTTGCAAGTTGTTTGGATAGCAGAGTGAGTCCTTTAAAAGGCGCTTTGGGGGAAATATAGGAAAGATTATCCATTTTAAATCAGGCTGGTAGCATGAGGTTGTAAACTCTGTTTTGACTTTATCCTGTACAATTGGTGCAAATGTACAATTTTTGTTCATAAATCACTCCTAAGAGACCATCACTTCACATGGCTTTGGCCAAGACTTTTTTAAAGACAGGCCCCTTATTCTAAAAAGTTATTTTCTTGGCTGATTTTAGCATTTGCTTATCTTGCTGTTGAGAAGCTGATGCTTTTCTTACATTAATTATGAAACAATCAAACCTTCTATCCAAGTCTATCAGAAATCCATTTCTAAGGGTTGAATACTAGGCATAAAGTGAACCCAAGTCATTTTTAGTTCTTACAAATATTTTAAACAGTTTTCTGAGTGTTATGGAAGCTTTGATCTCCTGCCTTAAAAGATATACGTGTTTACTAAGACAGTTACTAAAATTCTAGATATTTGGGGAAAGTATAGGTACTTTCTTTGTATTTGCTACCTCACATCCCCCCCTAAAAAAAAATCTTTATATTTCCTCTTTCAATTTGGTATTCAGCTTAAGACAGCCAATTGGTGATTGGAATAAAATCTCGATGTGGAACCAGTTGACTGTAATTGGGCTTTTCTTTGGATTCTCAGGAGTTGACAAGAACGTGCCTTAGTTCAGAGGTCATGGATAAGGCACCTTTGAGAGGCAGCCTGGCCCACCACACACTTCCACTGTCAAACCTGCACGTCCCCAGGGCTGCCTGCTACTTGGAGGTAGATCCTCCGAGCTCCAGCCCTCCCCCTGTCTATAGGGCTGTTTCCCTACGTTGTGATAGTAAATCCAAGGAACATACCTAATTATAGCATCAAGGGCCCCTTTCTTGGTATTTGGGGTGGAGGTGGACATACACTTGGGGGAAGTTTCTTTCCTTCCTATACTATCTCCCGACCCACCCCTAGCCCCAACACCATGTTTCTTGGCCCAGTGGGTCCTTGGCCCTGGGGATGTCCCAGTGGCCAGCAGGTTCTCAGCCCAGTGGGTCATCAGCCTAGAGGGTTCTCAGCCCAGTGGGTCCTCAGCCCAGTAGGTCATCAGCCTAGAGGGTCCTCAGCCCAGTGGGTCCTCAGCCTAGAGGGTCCTCAGCCTAGAGGGTCCTCAGCCCAGTGGGTCAGCAGCCCAGTAGGTCCTCCACCCATTGCCCAGCGGGTCATCAGCCCAACGAGTCCTGCACCCTGCACTCACCTACTCTGCAGGAGGCTCCCCCGAGCTGCCTGTTAACATGATTGTGCGTGTCCAGTGGGCAGTACCAGGACATTGGATTTTTCTGTGAGCTCTTAGGAAATGCTTTAAGGACTTGATTAGGCCCCTAGGGGCTAAACTTACCCAGGTCTCAGAGGAAGCAGTTTCTTCACGTCTCTGCAATACCTTGCTGTTGTGGTTGATGTCACCCACAAGGAAAAGCAGTGTGGTGGTTCCAGTATCTTTTAATTCTCTTAAGGAGGAAGGGAAGCAATGAAAGGGACGCTGTGTTCTGGATGCCCGCATTCAGAATATACCCACATTCTTGGTTTTTTTTTTATCTTCTTCAAATATCTATTAAGTGCTTACTATATATGTCACCACTGACATTCTGGGCTGGGACAATTTATAGGTGTGTGAAATTTTTTTAATCAATATATTGTTAAACAGTAAATATCTTTTCTTCATTTAAGATAAAAATTTCAAAAGTCCATAAAATATTCATTTTCTAGACCAATCTTTAGGCCGCCCCACAGACGTGGGGCCACAGAACCACAGCAGGACACGGTGCGGGTGGACTCAGTGCTCCTCACAGTTGCAGGTTGAGTGCTTTTTCCACTAAGGCTCATTTGGCTTTATCAGGTGCCCACCAGTGAAGAACAAGAAAACACCTTTACCCTCTGCAAAGCCTGTCCTTGCCCCGTGAGAGGAACTTCAGAGGGTCCCCAGCCTCTCATGCTGAGACCTGCTGAGAGGTGCTGCCCTGCTCTGCTCTCCTCCCCTCCCCTCCCAGAATGAGGCTGTCTGCACATCACCTAGCCTTGCAGCCAAATCCAAAAATAGCATTTCTCAGCTTCCCAGCCACGTCTGACAAAGGGTTTTCTCTAGCAGGGAAAGCCAGGCCCTGGCACTCCTTCCCGCGTGGGCCTGGGAGAGCTCTGCTTTCTCAGCTGGGGCTCCGGGACTGGGAGGGGAAGGTTTTCCAATGCCCAGCAGGCTTTGTTCTTCTCCTCTTGCAGTGACTGTATCATTACTTTTCCTGGAGCCAGGCCGGCCTCACAGAGCCCTTTCCTGCTGCAGTGGCTGTGAGCGCCTCACAGGTGCCGCTGTTTCTGGTGCAGAGACAGGCTCTCAAGCTCACCAGCAGCACAATTACCTCTCACGGTGAACTCTGTCTACTGAAGTCAACACCAGCCAGTTCACGTTTACTGAAATTCCGCGGTGAGCGTGGGTCTGGTGGCCTTTTATTTGCTGACAGCATCTGCTCCTTCTCCCTGGCTTCTCATGGGCTCAGAACTTAGGTCCAAAAGCTCCACCTTCACTTTAGTACAGACTTATGCACTTTTTGTTACAAGTGGCTTGATGCTATTTTATTTTCTGCTTGCCTTGTCTTGCTCTCTCTTCCCGAGCACATCCATGGCCCAGCATAGCATCCCCTGTCCCTGTCCCTGCCCCTTCCCCATCAGCTCCCTGCAGGCAGCTCCGTGGCTGTCACCTGGGTGGGTATCCAGAGAGACTGGCTGCTCCCCCTGAGCTTCCCGCTCTCTCTCTCCCTCTCTCCTTCCCCTTCCTGGTTTCTCCTCCGAACCTCAGCATCCATCTTCTTTTCTGCTGCCTGTGCATGTGGGGGTTTGCACTCACATTCTGACACTTTCCCAATCATAAAATCATTATGCTCGAAAGGGAAGGTCAGACAGGAATCTGGGACTTGTCTCTGGAGAGAGCTGAGGCGCCACGCTCAGCCAGCAACCGTGCTCTCAATTCTCTGCAATAAGAGCAAACTCAGTTTACCTGATATGCTTTCGAAGGCTTATTCCAGTGACCTCTGAGTCTTTCTAAACACTGAGATTCTTTGACATTCTTCTGATGATTTAGAATTCTCCTATTCAGAGACTCATTTCTGTGTGTAATCTCAATCAAATGTCAGAATACAGTTAAATTTTTGTCTCAAGGGAAGAGGAAAGTATTTCTTGTATCTTCTCATCTGCTCAGTCTTCTAACTTGAGGAATTCTATCTGAGTCCGGGCCCCTGCAGTTCCTGCTGCCCATGTCCAGCCTCCGGCTCCTTCAGGACTCTCCTCAGCCTCCTCACCCACCTGCTGCTTCAGAACTGGCCACTCTGGGCTGGGAGTGTTCTCTCTGCTGTTCTCCCGTCCCCACCCCTTCTAGCGCCCTCTGACCCTGTCAGATCCTGCCACCTGGAAAGCTTGGCCGTGTCTGTCTCCTCACAAACCTCCCTCCCTTTTTCAATCATTCTTCCTCCTTTGCCTCTGTTAGTTTATTCAACTTATTTACCACTCCAGCCTGTTAGCTTTTTAACATAACAAGCACTTAATAAATGTTTCCCAAAATAAAGGCATCTTATCTTGCTGGAATGTCACTTCTTACTGGGGCCCAGGGCAGAGTCCTCCCCAGAGTGCCAGTTGAACAGGTATTGCTGGTGTGAGCGGTGAGGGTGTCTCCTGTGCCCCAAGCCCACTGCTCTGAGGGGGTTAACACACAGTGCTTTGGACCACTTTTCTCTCTAGTGGTCTGAAGCTCTTCTTTACACAACTGGTTGGAGTCACCGTAGTGGTATGTTTATTTCTCTCTCATATTCTGAATGGGAACTGGGTGCTAGAAACCCTTTACCCTTCCCAGAGCCTCCCCTCGGGTGGATATTTGGTCACACCTCGTGCAGCCTCAGATCCGTACAGAGAAGTCTGTACCCTTCAGATATGACTGTGGCTGATAGGGAAGAAAATGTGGTTTACTACCAGAGTAAGAAAGTAGATTCAGGATGAGCGTTCCAATGTATTAACTTGCACACTTGAAGGAGGAATAAAAATGATGGTGGCTGAGATCTGTGGAGCACTCACTGGGTGCCAGGCCCATTCTCAGAGCCATCTGTGTGTGACTCACCCCATGCTCGTGACAGCGCTGCTGTTACTGTCCCCGTCGCACAGATGAAAAGGTCCAGAGAACTAAGAGACATCCCCAAGAGCACAGAGCGGCCTTTCCATCGTTTTTTCTATATGAGGAGCCGGAAACGGGAACCATAGACTTGCCCATGTAGAATAACAGGAGAAATCAGCAAGGCTGTGTCCCACGTGGTGTCGGGGACAGTGCGGACCTGCAGAACGGGAGAGGTGCCGTCCCAGCTGCCCACAAACAAAAAACAAAAACGAAAAGCCCTGACCGTCCTCACTGAATCTCAATCTCTTCATCTGTAAATTAAAACACATGGAAACTGTTTTATGCTCATGTCAGCTACAACAAAATGATTCCATTTTCTACCACAGTTGATTTATTTGAAATTTTTATCTTAGTCAATTCGCTTTATTTTGGCAGAACATATATACTTTGATAATTTCCCGTATCTGAGAGAAGGAAAACTGCATTTTCTAGCACGGAAGTTGAGCAGCCGCGTTTGGACCCCACCCCTTCTGGTTTTCTCTTAGTCTCTGAGCCTCGCTTTGTCCACATACATGAGAATTATACGACAAACTTCAAATTAATAACTGATGCTTCTTTAAATCTGCAGAAGAAAATATTGTTTGCAAAGTTTCTTTTCTAATTTCTTTATCAAGGTTTCAAGACCCCATAATCCTAAAGAAAACCACACACACACACATTTCCTGTATCCTGCCTCTTGAAGGATGTTACCTCACCTTTTTAATGCAGAGAGACATTTGACCTTGTCACTACCAAAGTAATAAAAACAAAATGGTCTCATATGCCTCAGTCAGTGATGCCTACCTAAATTCAGACAAAGCGTCTTGGGCTATTAGAAAATGGGGAAAATGGGGAAATGTTTCTTTTTGTTTTAAGACACTCTTACTCTCTTGCCCTGGGTAGAGTGCCATAAGGTCATCATAGCTCACAGCAACCTCAAACTCCTGGGTCCAAGTAATCCTTCTGCCTCAGTCTCTGGAGCAGATGAGACTACAGGCTTTGCTGCCACCACCACACCCAGCTAGTTTTTCTGTTTTTAGTAGAGACAGGGCCTCGCTCTTGCTCAGGCTGGTCTCAAACTCCTGAGCTCCAGGGAACCTCCTGCCTCAGCCTCCCAGAGTCCTGGGATTACAGGTGTGAGCCACCTCACCTGGCTGGGAAACGTTTCTTAATAATTCAAGCTAGATTATTAAATAGCCAAATATATGAAAAATAAAACAAGTAAAATTCATAGTAAGGAAATTTCTATCCATTTTCAAAATAGAGCAGAGTTAGGGGGAAAGTTAAGAGTTAATGTTGCTAAGGGACGTGGCCAGTGGACAAGCTGATTTACACTCTGCTTGCTCCACGTGTCTCTCAGTGAGAGCTGAAGTTACACACACCACGTGTGATACACATTCTGCCCTACATTTTATTCCTAATATTTTGCCCATTTGTCACAGGAAAACATTACTGTCTCCGAAGGGTTAGGGCTAGATTTTGTTTCTGGATTTTCACTCTAATAAATGAGACTGTGTGGAGTGTCTGCAAAGAATCTCTTTTGTGCTTTAAATTGCTGCCTTCACCTAGCTTCACTTTCAAGCCTCCTGATATATATTTTCTGAGCAGTATGTTTAGGGTACATCTCCCACACATTCTCTCTAAGGCTTTCTTGGAGAAAGGTGCAGAGAGAAAAGCGGTGGAGGATTGGAGGCCATAACATCCAAACAGCAAAGCAAGAAAGAGAGGGGAGAGTCAGCCACTCTGCTCTGTAAGTGGGTCACTGTTGACCTCTGGGGACATGGTGTCAGCAGAGCAGGGATGTCCACACCAAAGGCAGGGAGGACAGAGCATTCTTCTAAGAAGCTTGACAGTGAGGGCTACAGGCAGACAGCAGCACACGCGTGGACTGGGGCAAGGCCAGGGGCGGGAGACTATGAGAGGGTCTCCACGACACAGACTGTGGAAGGGGGGGAGACGCCCAGAGCAAGACCAGACAGGGCGACGAGTAGGACCAGGGTGCTGTGGAACCTGAGGGCAGCCAGAGCTGCCCGTCACAGACACAGGAAAGCACAGGAAGGAAGATTTGCGGTGAACATTAAGGAAAATAACCAGACTTGACCTTTTTTGTAAACTAGAAGGAGGCTCTAAAAAATCCTATTTTTATGAGCTCCTAATCCAAGGATTTTTAAAATTTTCTCCACACTAAGATCACCTGGGGAGCTTTAAAAAAATACTGTTCCCTGGGAAGAGATGGCAGTTTATTTGGCTGGAGGTGCAGCCTATGATCTGGAATGTTACCACATCCCCCAGGTGACCCTGCTGTGTGGACAGGCTTGGGGCCCATGGGCCAAACCACAGGGGCAGCTTTGCAGGGAGGCCCATGGAGCCCTGGGGATCAGGTCTTCACTAGGGGCAGTTCTGTTCGCTGCAGAGGGAGAAGCAGAGCAGGTGTGAGGGCCACCACCGCTGCAGCCTGCCTGTGACTCTGAGGGTAGAGCTCGCCTGAAAATGGAAACAGACAAAAGATAGAGAGGCACCATATCTGAGTGTTATCATCTGAGCCTCCGTTCAGTCCGGAACCACTGAATGTGGGCTCTGAGCTGTCCCATGGTGCCTTTAGTTCTGTTGGCCAATAAATGTCTATGATAGCAAGCTAACTAGGGCCTACAGTTTCTGTCCATCGCAGTCAGGACTGAATGCTGGTTTAACACATCTGTGTGCACGTATTTGGATAAGAGCTTTTCAGACCATTAGCTCAGCAGAGGGAGCCTCACCCCAGCCAGGGCTCACTGGGAGCAGCCTCCCGAGCCTCCGTCCCCAGGTCTGTGAGGGGCATCTGCCAACTTGGGGTCTGTGACCTGCTGACCGGGCCCTGAGTCCTGCCCTTCTCCGCAGTCTGCACCAGCACAAACCAGAAGGGATGTCAGGTGGGGTAGAAAGAAACACTTCATATCAGTGCAGCTTTTCTGTCCTTACTCTTTAGAGAGCTCAGGGCTGACTGTCTTCCCTTCCCTTTCCCCTTACACAGAATGTCGTGGTAGAAAGAGAGAACAGTTTAAAGACAGGACATAAACCTTCTCTCCTCTGCTGTGTGGCATGTGCTGCTTCAGCCCCTTCTGGCCGCCCCCTCTCCTCTCTCTCGCCACCTTCTCCCAGGTCTCATGGTCCCAGAGCTGCTTCGGTGAAGGCTCCCACCTGCGTCTGTGTCCTGCAGGAACCCTGCTGCCCCCTCAGGAGTAAACACCTGCTGTGGTCACCTTGTATGGAACCACTGGCTAACTTGTTAAGGATTCTGTAAGCCACACCTATTATTTAAAATTATGTAAATTTGCAACTATATTATATTGAAGACAAAGGTTGGGCAGTGCCTGTGACTCAGTGAGTAGGGCACCGGCCCCATATACCAAGGGTGGTGAGTTCAAACCCGGCCCCAGCCAAACTGCAAAAAAAAAAAAAAAGCCGGGTGTTGTGGTGGGCGCCTGTAGTCCCAGGTACTTGGGAGGCTGAGGCAAGAGAATTGCCTAAGCCCAAGAGCTGGAGGTTGCAGTGAGCTGTGATGCCACAGAACTCTACAGAGGGTGACAAAGTGAGACTCCGTCTCTTAAAAAATAAATAAATTAATTAAAAACAAAGGTAATAAATGCTCAAAATTCATCACTTTCTAATTATTGCTTAACTACAGTTTATTTTCCACACTCTTGAAGTCCCCTGCACTTGTGTGGTGGTGACACTGAAACACAGTGTGTACCCCCGCACACCCCTGGTCCACGTGAGTGACATCAAAATTGGCTGTGGTGGGAGTGGCTATACCAGGGAAACTGGAAAGTGCTGGCCGTCGGGGCCCTCACCTCCCCCCAAAGTCTCTTGTTAGACATCAGCTCACCCCTGAACCGCATTCCTGCTTTCCGTGGTTAGGAAAGCCAGGAGGCCGTTTCTAAATCTGCCCGGGATTACTCTTTTCTGTATACAACCATCAGACTGTGAATTCCTGGAAGTTAGTAGCCGCACTTTATGTGTCACTGTGTCACCGAGAAAAAGTATCTGGTGCAAAGAAAACGCCCAGTGCATGTCTGGTGAATGAGCAGTGTTGCCCTTTAACCATCTCCTGGTTAACCAGCTGTCCCTGGTTTTGCTTTGGACGTGGAATGTTTCAGATAAATGCCTTCCCTTTTCACTTGAACTCTGGTTTCTGAAAATATTCTTCCAGCTTTCCTATCACGTAAGGAGGTGTTTTCCTGTCACGGGAGGGGACATTTTCCTACCAGGTGAGGGAGTATTTTCCTGTCCCCTGAGGAGGTATTTTCCTACCATGTGAGGAGGTATTTCCAGGAGTACTCTGAGGCTCTTTACCATCCCTCACAGCTGCCAATTCCATTTCTTTCTTAACTACAGGGGTGTTCCCTGCCTCCCTCCTTTCCCTCCTCCTCGAAAAGCCGGGCAGGGCCGTCTGGAGGAAGACGCTGGCAGGAGGCCATCAGCAGCACCAAGGACCCAGCCTGAAGGACGTACTTGTGTCAAAGCCTGATGACAAATCCCCCATTTAATTCAATCCTAGGAGCATCTAGGACCCTGCAGAGTTTCCGATTAAATTAGGCCTTTCCTAGACTATAAAGCTAGGTGACCTTATAGAGATCAAACGTGAATTTCATTCATTGCCTTTATTTTCTAAATGATTTCTTGATAAATTTGGTTTAGCTGTGACGATTCAGTGAAAAGTCTCAGCATTAAGACAGGTTCTGAGAGTAATTAATTCCTAATGCTGTTATCATGCAGATGCTGTTTATTTTAAATGTACACCTCCCAAATGCTAAAATAGGTACAAGGATTAGTGACCACAAATTTTGCCTCAGCTACATCCAGAAAATCACCCAAAAAAAGAAAAAAGAAAAGTTCTATAAATAAGAGAAAAGGGGATCAAGGGACCAGAGATTTTCAGAACTTTCTGGAAGATGGAAAGTGGATGAGCCAAAGCAGACATTGGAGTCCAGAAAAAATGCAAGAAAAGTGCAGGCAGGAGTCTCGCTTTCCAGCAGAGAAGCCACAGACAGGCTCCAAACTGGTCTTGTTTCTTGGGATGTCAGGCAGAGGACGGCAGAGAACAGGTGATTTTTTTTTGAACACTGAAGCAGGTGAAGAAGTCAAATGCCTGTGTGCCTTCCTCCCCTCCCTGATAGCAGCATCCCCTAATCTAAACTGAGAAAGTTGGTCTTGTGAGAAGGTCATGGGTCTGCAGTGATGACGGCCCACAGATGAAACCACCCCCATTTTGGCACAGACTCAATAAGGGGCCAGTCACTGCCCTGGATGTGCTGCCCACTGAGGCCTGGGGCTGGACCCTGCCGGTGTCACATCCTGTCACCTGGGGGAGGTTGGCTGAGAACACCACGATGTAACCCACACTGGCCATCTCTATCAGCAATCTAGTTCTTTATTAATAAATGTGAGCTGATAACCAGGGGCCACTGATGTTTGAAGACTAACTGACCTGGAGAAATCAAAGGCAATTTGGGAACAAAAGATTTATTTTTAAAAATTCTAATTAGTAGGCTCAGAAACATTCAATAAAGTATTTCATTCCAGAAGGTAATAGATACACAAAATAAGACCTGCTATAATGATAAGGCGGCAAAAGAGAAATACACAGAATTAATAGAATAAGGTTGCAATAGTCAATATTCATTAAAAGAAAACATTGATTAAAGGCAGGTAATGGAAACATCTAGGTCCATAGAAGATCATAATAGAAGAAGGGGAAAGGAGAAAGAAATTACAATGGAAATTTTGACATCAGTTTCCGATACTCAAGATTGTTTTCAGATTGAAAGGACGCTAGCCCTAAGCTCAATGGCTGAAGAAAGAAAAACCCAGAGGGCTTCTCTTAAAATTCGGGAGTGTCAGGAAGAGAGGGAAGATCCTAAGTTTTCCACAAAGGAATCGGAATCAACTGGGAATCAGACTTTTTATTAACACTAGATCCTAGAAAACATATTGCTGCTTTCAAAGTTTTAAGAAGAAATGTTTTTAAACCTGAAACTGTCAATCAAGCATGAGCATAACATGGGGACAGTTTTAGGCAAAGAAGCAAAGTTTGTATCCAATACACACTTTCAGAAAAACTGCTGGAGATGACACTTAACAAAAAAAAAAAAAGAAAAAGAAATCCAGGAAAGAGGAAAGTATAAAAGTTGAGAAGCAGGGGATCTAGTTTAGAGTGGGGTCGATGACACCCAGAATGGCCCAAACCAGAACCCGCCACCCAGTCAGCCTCTACAGCACTTAATGAACAAACAATTAGTACATGTGTGTGTGTTCTTAGTATGTAACACATTACAATTAACAGATAAAGTCAGTGATACAGATAGAATTAGTCTTTTGTCAATAAGAAAAAGAAAGGCAGTTAAACCCTAAACTGCTGGAGCACAAAAGCTGGACAGAGAAGTAAAAATTCTAAAACGAGCATCATGACCTGTCCTGTGTTTGAACGATTGTTGGACAGACTCAGTAACAGAACCCCATCTCCTCTGTCACGTATTGGATTCTGCAGTGACTAATATTCATATAATCATAATTTTGTAATTGTTATTTGTTGGGTTTTTACTTTTATAGGCTGTGTATATACACAAATCACAAAGCTCTAATTTCCTTAGGAAAGGAATGTAAATGTTATAATTTTTATGATATAAAGAAAATTACACACCTGATAAGCATTTAGGTTTGTGGAGAGAGAGAGGACAGGAGTGTGATTCCCTGACTGGTATAGAGTGTGCTATGCACTGTGTAAAGTTGACACAGAAAGAAAACAGTCTGCAGGTAAAGCGTGCCGGCAGGAGACACCACATGTGATGTGATGTGAGGCCCTGCAACCTGCATGTTCTGCTTTGGGAGAGTAACTTGGGAAAACTGGTTGGTGCCTTCTACACCAGAACAAAAAATGCTGTCAACTGGGCTGTTCACCCCTAGTTTTATGCCCCCCCCCCAAATACACACTACATGACTCAGGCTTTCACAAGAACAGTCCTCCCAGCACTGTTCACACTGGCACAAAGCTGGAGACAGCCTAGACCCCCCAACAGCAGAAGGGGTGTACGAGCACGGTGTGGTGCTCTGGCTGCTGGGTAGATGTGACAAGGGCCCTGCCCCCTCACTGTGTGTGCATGGTGACACGGGCAGCATGGTGTCAGATCACAGAAGCTAGACGCAGGATGTGTGTATGATTGCACTTAACTTAAAAGTTCAAAAACATGGAAAGCCCATCTATGAGGGTAGAAGTAAAGATAGCAGTTAACTCCAGGGAGGAGACAGGAGGGTCCTGTGGGATGCTGGTGCTGGCCTGTCTCTTAGTCCCAGCTGTGACTGCCTGGACACATTGGCTCCGTGAAAACTCATCTTGCTCACTTTTGATTTATGCACTTTTGTTCTTTGAGTCGTGTCCACATGACCCTCTACAGTCCCACCAGCAGTGGGTAAGTGTCCCTTTCTCTCCTCATCCCCCAGCAGCTGTTGTTTGGGATTTTTTGATAAAAGCTGTTCTCACTGCAATTAGGTGGTATCTCACTGTGATTTTTATTTGTGTTTCCCTGATGACTGAGCATTTTTTCATATGTTTACTGGACATTACCTTCTTTTGAAAAGCTTCTGTTCATGTCTTTTGCACACTTTTTAGGGGTGGTTTGATTTTTTTCTCTTGCTGATTAGCATGAGTTCTTTTTTTTTTTTTTGGGACAGAGCCTCAAGCTGTCCCCCTGGGTAGAGTGCCGTGGCATCACAGCTCATAGCAACCTCCAACTCCTGGGCTCAAGCGAGTCTCCTGCCTCCGCCTCCCCAGTAGCTGGGACCACAGGCACCCGCCACAACACCCGGCCATTTTTTGGTTGCAGCCATCATTGTTGTTTGGAGGGCCTGGGCTGGGGATTCGAACCCACCACCTTAGGTGTACGTGGCTGGTGCCTTAGCCGATTGAGCCATAGGCGCCGAGCCTTAGCGTGAGTTCTTTATAGAGCCTGGTTATCAGCCCTTCATCACACGTACGGCTTGAAGGTATTTCCTCCTTGATGTGGGTTGTCTCTTTTCTCTGTTGATTGTTTGTTTGATCCAGCAATCCTACTACTGGGTATTCACCCAAAGGGAAAAAAGTCATGTTATCAAAAATACATGTGCACTCAAATGTTTATTGCAGCACAATTCACAATTGCTAAGATGTGCAGTCAGCCCACATGTCCATCGGCACGTGAGTGGATTAATAAAACGTGGCAGATGTGTACTGTGGGATACTACTCAGCTGTAAAAATAACAATGGTGACTGACACCCTTTCTAACAACCTGGATGGAACTGGAGACCATTCTTCTAAGTGAAATATCACAAGAATAGAAACACAAACACCACATGGACTCACTATAAAACTGGAAGTAATCAATCAGCACCCATATGCAATATGCACGTCTGTCAGTGAAGCTCAGCAGAAAGCAAGCAGGTGGAGGAGTGGGGGACAGCTCATACCTGGCAGCAAGTGGGGGAGTGGGGTAGGGGCAACTCACCCCTGATGGCAGGTGGGGGTAGTGGGGGGAGAGCAGCTCACCCCTGGTGGCAGGTGGGGGTAGTGGGGAGGGGCAACTCACCCCTGATGGCAGGTGGGGGTAGTGGGGGGAGAGCAGCTCACCCCTGGTGGCAGGTGGGGGTAGGGGGGGGGGGCACCTCACCCCTGATGGCAGGTGGGGGTGGTGGGGGGA
>CAUYQV010039886.1:0-10157 GCA_963574575.1 Galagoides demidoff | reverse complement strand
CAGTCTTATAAGTTCGATTATAAGCTTGGTGATTTAAGCTTTGGTCTGATTCAAAATATGCAACTATCCTTTCCCATCCTGTAGGTTGTCTATTTGTTTTAGTTGTTGTCTCCTTAGCTGTACAGAAGCTTTTCAGTTTAAGTCCCATTTGTTTATTTTGTTGTTGTTGGAATTGCCATGGCAGTCTTCTTCATAAAGTCTTCCCCAAGCTGTTACCTTCTAGTGTTTTTCTTATGCTTTCTTTAAGGACTTTTTTCATTTCATGCCTTAAATTTAGGTCTTATGTCCATCTTGAATCAATTTTTGTGAGTGGAGAAAGGTGCGGGTCCAGTTTGTCTTTTACATGTGGATATCCAGTTCTCCCAGCACCATTCATTGAATAGGGAGTCTTTCCTCCAGTGTAAGTTCTTGTTTGGTTTATCAAAGATCAGGTGGCTATAAGCTGTTAGTTTCATTTCCTGGTTTTCTATTCCATTCCAAATGTCTATGTCTCTATTTTTATGCCAGTACCGCCCTCTTTTGACCACTATGGCCTTAAAGTATAGCCTAAAGTCTGGTATGGTAATGCCTCCAGCTTTTTTTTATTACTAAGAATTGCCTTAGCTATGTGGGGTTTTTCCTGCTTCCATACCTAATGAATGATTATTTTTTCTAAGTCTTGAAAGTACAATATTGGTATTTTAATGGGGATGGCATTGAATTGGTAGATTGCTTTGGGATGTATAGACATTTTAACAATGTTGATTCTTTCTAGCCATGAGTGTAGTATGGTCTTCCCTTTGTTAATGTCCTCTGCTATTTCCTTTCTTAGGGTTTCATAATTTTCTTTATAGAGGTCATTCACCTCTTTTGTTAGGTATATTCCTAGGTATTTCATTTTCTTTGAAGCTATGGTGAAGGTAGTTGTGTCCTTAATTATTCTCTCCACTTGGCTGTTGTTGGCATATGCAAAGGCTACTGACTTTTGGACATTGATTTTATATCCTGAGACATTACTGTATGTTTTGATGACTTCTAGGAGTCTTGGGGGTTCTCTAAGTATAAGATCATATCATCAGCAAAGAGGGAGAATTTGATCTCCTCTGTTCCCATTTGGAACCCTTTATTTCCTTCTCTTCCCTGACTATGTTGAATAGTAGTGGCGATAGAGGACAGCCTTGTCTGGTTCCAGTTCTAAGTGTAAAAGCTTTCAGTTTCACTTCATTCAGTAAAATATTAGCTGTGAGTTTGCATAGCTTCCATCAGTTTAAGAAATGTGCCACCTATGCCTACACTCTTCAATATTCTAATTTTCGGCATCTATTGAGAGGATGATTTGGTCTTTGTTTTTGCTTCTGTTGATATGGTGAATGATGTTTATGGACTTTTGTATTTTAAACCAGGCTTGCATCCCTGGGATGAAACCTACTTGATCATGATGTATGACTTTTTGATGATAAGCTATAATCTATTGGCTAAGATTTTGTTGAGAATTTTTGCATCCATATTTATTAGTGAAATTGGTCTGAAGTTCTCCTTTTTACTTGGGTCTTTTCCTGGTTTTGGTGTCAGGGTGATGTTTGCTTTGTAGAACGTGTTGGGAAAGAGTCCTTCCTCTTCAATTTTTTTGGAATAGTTTCTTCAATATGTAAATAATCTCTTCTTTGAAGGTTTGATAGAATTTTGGTGTGAAGTTGTCTGGACCAGGGCATTTTGTTGTTGTTGTTGTTGGGAGATTTATTTCTTTGATCTCAGTGCTTGAAATTGATTTGTTCAGGAGACCTGTTTCTTCCTGGCTAAGTCTAGGGAGAGGGTGTGATTCCAAATATTGATCCATTTCCTTCACATTGTCAAATTTCTGGATATAGAGTTTTCGGTAGTATTCAGAGATAATGTCTTGTATCTCTGGCATCTGTTATTACTCCTTTATAATTTCTGATGGAGGTTACTAGAGATTGTACTTTTCTATTTCTGGTTAGTCTGGCCAAAGGTTTATCTACTTAATTTAGTTTTTCAAAAAGCAACTCCTTGTTCTATTAATTTTCTAAATGATTCTTTTGTTTTTGACTTTATTGATCTCTGATTTAATTTTGGATATTTCTTTTCTTCTGCTGGGTTTAAGCTTAGATTGTTCTTTTTCCAATTCCATAAGATGGCTTGTGAGTTTTTTTTTTTGAGATAGAATCTCACTTTCTTGTCCCCCATAGAGTACCATGGTGTCATAGCTGACACAAACCTCAAACTCTTGGGCTCAGGTAATCTTTTACCTTAGCCTCCTAAGTAGCTGGGGCTACAGACAACTACATCAAGGCCTGGCTAGTTTTAGAGACAAGGTCTCACTCTGGCTCAGGCTGGTCTTGAACTCATGAGCTCAGGCAATCCATCTGCCTCAGCCTCCCAGGGTGCTATGATTACAGGCATGAGCTACTGCTCCCAGCAACTCTTACACTTATTAAAGATACTCGTGGATGGTAAATAAAAAGACAAAGATACACATACCTAGAAGGTCAAATTCCTCAAGCAAATTGGCTGATGACAGTGCCCTCTACTACTCTGATGAGACAGTCTGGAATCCCTTTTGCTTATTTATAAATTTGAGATCATTTTCCTGACATGTGTTGACTTCTGGCCTTGATCTTACCTTTGCCCTCCTAAGTCTGGTCTTCTGCTTATTCTGTCCTCAATGCTGGATGAAGCCACTTTTAATGGACAAAGTTTGTACTTTCACTGCTGTTGCTATTAAGGATGGATTTGTCCCTAATTCTTTTTTTTTTCCTCTTTATAAGTGAAGGCAAGGGAAGGGGGAGTGTCACATCGAAATCTAGTCAGATAGTGACAGAGCCAAGAGTTGAACTCAATTCTGAGTGGCTGAAGTCTGATTATTCTACTACTGTGCTAACTATCTTAGAAAGCTACTTCATTTTAATCTAAGCTTTTCTAACATTCATTTCTACCTCAACTCATTTTTAAATGTTTCCTATGATTTTTTTTTCTGTTATTTTTATCTATTATATTCATGAAGGACACTGAGTCATTCAGCCATCTGCATCAGTCTCTGTTGCCAGGGAGGAATACCTTCACTGGTCATAAACATTTTTCTTTTGCTCAACTAGTGACCTTGGCTGTAGGTCAGTGTAGCCTCCCTTTAATATTGCCTTCACCTTTTTCATCCTGCCTCCCCTATCTACCTGCAATAATCTGTTACAGTGTTTCCTTATTCCTTGCATTCTGAGAATTAATATTTATCCTAGTTTGGTGATACATGGCAAGGAGAAACAATCTCTTTTAAAAATCCTGTTGATATTTTACTTCAGGAACCAAAGCTTATTTCAATATGACTTTTGTTTTTGCCGTCTTCAAATCATGATCTTTTGTTCCCAATTGGTAGCAAAGAACCAAACACCCGGTTTTAATTTGCAGTATTACTTAATACAGACTTGCTGCTATGTTATCAGAGTGGCCTCATTTATCTTCTTTATTCCTCTAAATTAAAACTATTTTATTTCTGTTGATGTAGACTGCTTTTCCAAATGTTCTTTTACCAGTAAGTAGTTCCAGAGAGATAATATTAGTGATAGTAAAAGTTAACACAAAACTCTTGCTATTTACAAGTCCGTGCAACAACCCAGTGATACTGAAGATATATATTAATATAACTATAGAAATTATGTGTGAGATATAACATGTGAAATTTGTGATTTTACTGTGTTTGTTTTACTAAGTCCTTGCAACAACTCAGTGATACATAGACTATGTGTTAACATAATTATAAAAACTATGTGTGTGATGTAACATGTGAAACACACCATTAGTAAATGTCTATTTGGGGGACAGGACAGAGGTCTGAGGTAAGCTGTAGGACTTGGGGTCTGCTGACTCTGGATAAACCAGCACCAGAAGGCATACTGACCAATATCTTGGGCTATGTTTTTACAACAGATTTACATCATTCTAATATCCTTGTGATCCTCTACTTATTTCACCTTAAAGATAACCAGAGGCCATTTTCTAAGATCTTGTACCACAGTTTCACAGACTTAAGAGGTTAAAAGGAACATCCAGAAATGTTCATTCCACTTTCTATGAGGAAGACTTACCTTTAAAAATATTCCAGATAGAGATGCTCACAGGTGTCAAAGATGGCTGTCCATGCCTAATTTACCTTTTAAAAACACTATGAATAATGTTTTTAGCACTTTCCTTTCTTCATGCTTGTTATTATTTTACATGTGGAGAAAAATGCATTTGTTTAGTCCAGAAAAATTAGAATTTTTCTCTTAGACATATTGAAATGTAAGATTTACTTAATTAGCATCCAGTCTATTGATGCAAACACTGCCTTGGCTATATAGGTCAGGAGGACAAGTTCAGAGAGAATGGTGTATCTTCTAGAGTAGTGATTTTCAACCACTGTGCCATGAGAGAATCTTAGATGTGTCATGAAAAATGTTAAGGTCATTACTTATGTTTGAAAGACATTGATAGCACACTAAGTATATATTTTTACTTTTGGGGGGCTCATCAGTGTAATTGAAGTGTGTTGCAGAAGTTTATAGATTGAAGTGTGCTATTAAGTAGAAAAGGTTGAAAAACTCTGTTCTAGAGCAAAGTGAAGAATCTGTTTAGTTTCTGTAGTAATTAATACAGTTATGTAATAACTGTCGGTGAGAGCTGTTGAAGTCCTAGCATGCACAGTAATCATTAATGCTATCATCCATTTATCTCTATGAATCGTTGAAATAATCATGCCATCTCCAAATTTAAAATCTACAGGTGGATCCTCAATCTCTTATTGAACAAAATTAAAACTCTTCAGTGTGACACTCAAGGACCCCTTATTTTCTCCCGGGACCATATTTCTTGCTTCATTTCCTACTTTTCTGCATACTAAGTAAGCAAATCCACTTACTTCCCAAACACAGCAAGTCCTTTTGTTTTCTCAAGCCACTTACAGTGCAGTTCCCTATGTCTGAAAGATGCCTCTGTCTTGTCTTCACAGAGCAAAATCTTAGCTCAAATTCAAGGTCCAACACAGGCCTCTGAAAATCTTTTGTTAGCCAGCCTTGACCCTCTTTGAAATGTACTTTTTGGAAATATTACTGTGTTGCTTCAGGACCAAAGGAGCTGTGTGTAAACCTCTTGTGCTAGTATGGCGCTGTGATTCATGTGGTTGCCATAAAGTCATCCTTATGAGGAACTTCCAGAATATGGGAAATGTCTTTTCTTTTCATTTTTAATACTGTGCACATACCTGGCAGATCCTTATTTTTAGAAGGAATAAGTAAAAATCTCATAACATAGTTTAGCAATTTTTCTGGGTAGGCAAAGGGAGTGTGGCAAGAGAAATATGATGGGCTGCAAAATGCAGATATGTGATCTGGTAGGGAGATGGCAAAAGGGAGATAAGAGGCAAATAAAGGGACCAAGCAGTAGAATATGGGGTGATTAGACAATATACCTATTCCTAAGACCATTAAAATACATCAGAATGTTAATCCCAAGGAAATGGGAGTATTAGGAAGAGCATTGATCAAGGCTTTGGACAATACAAGAATGAGAACGAATGTATTAATGGAACTAGGCTGCAAGCAAGAGCTGACATTTTGGAAAAGAACCAGAATGCATGCTCCAAGGGACGCATGTGGAAACGTACCAAAGATGTGGTACTCCTTACACCAGCCATACATTGCAAGCAGACTTATCCTTAAATCAGCCATAAATATAAGATAGTCTTGTCTGGGAAAATTTATTCAAATACATGTTCATGTAAAAAAAAAAAAAAGTTGTTATATTTCCACACTTTAAAGAGTTAATTAGGTTCTGCATTTCTACCTATTTCAAATTCTCTGGTCCTGGTTGGGTTTTCCATCTATCAATTTGGGCAGGTGGTGGTGGTTATTAATTCATATTAGACTTTCTGGGCAGGACCTTGAAATCAATGATGTGTTTTTCTTAACCCTAAATGTTATGTTCTTTTCAATTTGTTTGTAAGCCACCAAGCAACTCCTGATTTACTCCTTGCTGTGTTTGCCCTCTGAGGGGTTTATTCTCCAAACTATGTCAGGATGTGTGACCCTAATTTAAGAGTAAAAAGTCCCAGATGGAGGCTGAGGGTATGAAATGCTGTAGGCAGAGTCAAGCAGTTCTAAACCTTCTTTCTCCTAATGTTCCTCTAAATGCGCATAAAGGATTAGTTTGTTTATTTCAGCTGCTTTTATGATGAGTTTCTGATGCCATCCTAGAAACAAAATTCAAATGGTATAGAAGAGAGACCTTGTCATTCTTCCAGCTGGGTTTGTTTATTCACTTTAACTTAGGCATTTATTTAAATAAAAACAGTGGGCTTAGTAGAGGCAAGAAAACCATGGATATAGCAGTTTTATTGCCCTGGCAAGAGAATCAGGAATTAAGGGACTGTTCAGGGAATTTTTCCTTTCAATCTCCTCTATGATGTTTGATTTCATTATGAAAACACAAGTATTATTACTTCAATTTGAAAGTGATTTTTTTTTTTCCTAAAGTCTTAATTTCTCAGTCAGGTCACTGAAGCTAGAGGTAATGTGGCTTCCAGGAACGCAGTAACCTGGGTCATCTCTTGCAGAATTTGAAAGGCCTAGCTCAGGTGTAGGGCCTGGTGGTGCCAAGGTTAACAGTGACTTAGCCGCACTCCAAAGGATCCTACGATGGGCTTGCTCTTTCCTCCTTTGCTGCTTCCAGAATAATACCGATCTTTTTTTGAAACAGGATAGATTCTAAATAAAAACAGCCGGCTGTACATTTCATTTTTGTTATAACTTAGGATCACTTAAACTATACTTAATTTTTACTGTTCCCATCATTGTAAAATCAGCCTAGGTAATTTAATAAGAAAAAGTCTAAATAGATTTTTTTACAACACTCTCCTAAGGATATGTCATATGCTAAGTCTCTAATTACCTATGTATTATCTCGGTTCAGTCTTCGGTGAAGTCTGAATGAGTAATTTCTTCAATGATCCATTCTTTCTCTTTTTCTTTTTTCCCCCTTCAGTCTTTTTGCTCACATGGCTGAATCCTAAGTTCTGTGAAGCAGAAAAACAAAGTAGAAATATACTTTAAACCGTTATTATTACAAAATGCTTCCAGTTTCTATCTCCTTAAAATGAATAAAGTCTGCCAGTTTCAGGCTTCCTCTCATCTGGATCCTCTCTTTGTCTCTGGGTCTTTTGTCACATAATGAAAAGTGCATGAAGGCCGAAATCTAACGTTTCACTAAAGAGAAGACTAAATTGAAAAATGGCTTTCTCAGTTTTGTATTCACGATAAAATATTAATTGTAAAGCCCTGGCTGTGTTGACACGTGATAGGATTTCAAATTGCCTCCCTCCTGGTTGTATTTTGTTAATCCAGGTGTAAATATTTAGTCAGCCTTAGATAAAATAATTCATAAAAATTATTAATAATGTATCTCAGGTATTTTATCTGAATGCTGAGCTGAAGAAACATATTTAATTTCATATTCTGTATCAGCATAACCCAACTTTTGTTCACCAAAAGAGTAGTTATTCTTTAAGCTACTATCTTCAGATTGTTGCCAGACCATTATAAGTTTTATTAAAATGAGTATTTTACATGCTTACTAAAATGCACTCTGTAGGGGGTTCATTGTTATAATTTTAATTCAATAACAAAAATAAGAAATTGGAGTGCTGAATAAAATTCTGATTACTAAGCAGAGTGAGAAGTAATTACAGTTTTCAACAATACAAAAGCAACTAGATGTATAAACTGTAAAAGCTCAAGTGCAAATTATCTATTTTCTAGCACTAAAATCTTTTTTTTATTATTTTTTATTTTTTTTGAGACGGAGCCTCAAGCTATCCCCCTGGGTAGAGTGCCATGGCATCACAGCTCATAGCAACTTCCAACTCCTGGGTTCAAGTGAGTCTTCTGCCTCTGCCTCCCAAGTAGCTGGGACCACAGGTGCCCACCACAACGCCCAGCCATTTTTTGGTTGCAGCCATCATTGTTGTTTGGTGGGCCTGGGCTGGGGATTCGAACCCACCACCTTAGGTGTACGTGGCTGGCGCCTTAGCCAATTGAGTCACAGGCACCGAGCCAGAGGGTCTCACTTTTGCTCAGGCTGGTCTCCAACTGTGAGCTGAAGCAATCCACCCACCTCGGCCTCCCAGAGTGCTAAGATTATAGGCATGAGTCACCGTGCCCGGCCTGACAGGATCTTTCTTAGGCATGATTTGATTAAGCCATGGTTCAATACCTGAAAATTGCTCTATCAATTTTTTTTTTTTTTGAGACAGAGTTTCATTATGTCGCCCTTGGTAGAGTGCTGTGCGTCATAGCTCACAGCAACCTCCAACTCTTGGGCTTAAGCTATTCTCTTGCCTCAGCCTCCCAAGTAGCTGGGACTATAGGTGCCCACCACAATGCCCAGCTATTTTGTTGTTGTTTTTGTAGTTGTCATTGTTTAGCCACCTGCGGCTGGGTTCAAACCCGCCAGCCTCACTGTATGTGGCTGGTGTCCTAACTACTAAGCAACGGACACCAAGCCATATCAACTGATTCTTAATATCCTTAATAACTGAGGTTTTCACCTAGATGCAATTGGATACTTTTTCTTTTTCATCAAATTTCCTGGTTTTTTTTTTAGAGACAGAGTCTCACTTTGTCACCCTCGGTAGAGTACTGTGGCATCATAGCTCACAGCAACCTTCAGCTCTTGGGCTTAGGCGATTCTCTTGCCTTAGCCTCCTGAGTAGCTGGGGCTATAGGCGTCTGCTGCAGTTTGGCAGGGGCTGGGTCCGAACCCATCACCTTGGTATATGGGGCCCTACTCATTGCGCCACAGGTACTGCCTTTTTTTTTTTTTGAGACAAGTTTTTACTATGTTGCCCTCAGTAGAGTGCTATGGCATAGCAGCTCACAGCAACATCAAACTCTTGGGCTCAAGTGATTCTCTTGCCTCAGCCTCCCAAGCAGCTGGGACTGCAGGCGTCCACCACAATGCCTGGCTATTTTTTTTTGTTGCAGTTGTCATTGTTGATCAGCAGGCCTGGGCCAGGTTTGAACCCACAAACCCTGGTGCGCGTGGCTGGCACCATAACCACTGTGCTATAGGCACCAAGCCATCATCAAATTTCTTGAACATGATCCAAGGTGAGGAAGGGCCCTGAATGGGAAAGAAATTAAATTAGTAAGGGTCCAGCAGATACCCTTACATGAGCAAGGCTGACACTGATAATCCGAGCTATTGTCCTTATCTAGAAATCTCTCTTCTCTTCTGTCCCTAGCTACGTGGTTCCCCTCAGGAAGGCAGATGGGATGATCTGATCCCAGGTGTCCTCCTGAGCAGGTTTGTATGTTCCCAGATAAATGTGTGTTTTATTCAAACCCACTCCTATGAGATGTTCCATCTCACCCAGGGAGGCTCTAGGCTTGGGATGAAAGTACCCACTGTGGCTTGGCACCGTAGCACAGTGGTTATGGCTCAGGCCACATACACCCAGGCTGGCGGGTTTGAACCTGGCCCAGGCCTGCTAAACAACAAGGACAACTGCAACAACAAAAAAAAATAGCTGGGCTTTGTGTGGGAGCCTGTAGTCCCAACTGTTTGGGAGGCTAAGGCAAGAGAATTGCTTAAGCCCAAGAGTTTGAAGGTGCTGTGAGCTGTGATGCTACAGCACTCTACCGAGGGTGACATATTGAGACTCTATTTCAAAAAAAACCTTCCAGCTCGGCGCCTGTGGCTCAATTAGCTAAGGCGCCAGCCATGTACACCTAAGGTGGCGGGTTCGAATCCCCAGCCCAGGCCCGCCAAACAACAATGATGGCTGCGGTGTTGTGGTGGCCGGGCGTTGTGGCGGGCACCTGTGGTCCCAGCTACTTGGGAGGTGGAGGCAGGAGACTCGCTTGAGCCCAGGAGTTGGAGGTTGCTATGAGCTGTGATGCCATAGCACTCTACCCAGGGTGATAGCTTGAGGCTCCATCTCAAAAAAAAAAAAAAAAGAAAAAAGAAACCAATGCTATGATATATTCATTTCTTTAAAGGATAAATGTGACATTCAATGCTTTCTTCCAAAACTAAAAAGTATTTCCCCAAAAGGGAGGATCACACAAACAGTAAAAGTTTCCTTTCAAAAGATGCCAGAAAGACATTCCGCTGTTGTTGGCTTTGGAGTCCTT
>CAUYQV010039885.1:0-26298 GCA_963574575.1 Galagoides demidoff | reverse complement strand
TCAGGCTGATCTTGAACTCTTAAGCTCAAGCAATCCACTCTTGACCTCCCAGAGTGCTAGGATTACAGGCATGAGCCACAGGGCCTGGTCACGTATTTGAACTATTAAAGTTGGACTAGTCATGCATTGATCATGGTTTAGGAGTTGTATGTGTTTGTTTTCAGGAATAAATTTGGCCTCGTTTGCACAGCATTGCCTTGCATTAGTTGGTCCTCTGTTCCCGGACTGCAGTTGACAGTATAGACATTAGCTACCAGCACGTGTTCTGGGAGCTCACAGTCAGCTGTGAATTATTGCCTCATTTATGTCGGAATGGAGTGAAAATAAACTCAGCTGCTTTGCCCCTCTCACATGCACCTGCAGTCATGGGTTTTAAACTGTCTGCTTCACCAACTGCAGAGCCTGGGGACACAGGGAGCTGCTCCAACTCTGGGGGTGGGGGGCTGCTCTGAGCCTCAGTGTGGCCTTGCTGTGGACACAGTGGCAAATGCCAGGTCTGTTCAGCAAGGGGCCCCTGGCAGGTTTTGTGTCAGGCCACCCGTTAATAATAGCCTTCAGAAGTGCAATGACAACTTATTTGTGTATGCAAGAAGGTGAAAAGCCAGCATGTGCAACCACATAAATTATAAGATACCACAACTCAATAATACTGTGGGATCACTGTGTACAATTTCAAAGACAATGCAGTATAGTATATGGGAAGTTATGAAACTATGTTATAGCCAAATTAGGTAAAAAAAATAATTACTAAGTGGGCCTGTGCGGTGGCTCACACCTGTAATCCTCAGTCTAGGAGGCTGAAGTAGGTGGGTTGTCTGAGCTCAGGAGTTGGAGACCAGCCTGAGCAAGAGTGAGACCCTGTCTCTACTGGAAATAGAGAAAACTAGCCAGGAATGGTGGTACATGCCTGTGGCCTCAGCTACTGGGGAGGTTGGGACAGGAAGATTGCTTGAACCCAGGAGTTTGAGGTTGCTGTGAGTTACGATGACACCACGGCGTGTCACACCCAGGGTAACAGAGTAAGACTCGGTTTCAAAAAAAAAAAAAATGTACTAAAAACTCTCCATAAAAAAAAAGCCTTAAAACAAAGTGATCTTTGTCTCTTCTACACAAAGCTGATAAATCTAACATTTTTTTTTGGTTTGGAAACATGCCATCTCATTACTGTCGTATTGATGGCTTACCAATATGTTAAATGGTTTTGGGAATCTGGAGATGAATGAGACAAATGCTTGACCTTTAATTTCTATCCTAGAAAAAGGAATATGATGCATAAAATAAACTATTGCTGTGTGTGAGAAAAATGATCAGGAGCAGAGTAGTCTCGTTCAGAGGAAGGCGGGCTTTGGACTATGCTGTATCCAGCTTTGGGGAAAACGGAACCTCTGACTTGGGCCTTCAAGGTCACCCAGAAGGCTGTGTCTGTTGGTGGATGCATCTGGCTGCAGCAGTGTCCTGGTGACACGATCTGGAAATGCATGCCGGGATGCAAAAACAGTTTGACTCCCACTTTCCCTTTAGAGCCCTGAGCTGATTATCAGTATCAAATCCCTATAGGCTTATTACAAGGCTTGCCTCCCTGAATGTGTTTTTCTGATCCCACTAAGCTGGGGATTCTTCATTCCTTCACCAGATATATGAATGTCTACTATGGACCAGGCATTGTTCTACTTCCTCCTGTGCTTTGGAAGAAAAAGAGGATTGAAAGGCAGGAGGGAAGTTGGGAGGATCAGAGAGACCTTGGGATGCTGCTTTAGTTTAGTAGGTCAAAGTGCCGTGTTAGGGGGTGGTGTTTTCTGAGTTCCTAGCTCCTTGCAGCATCTGTTGTGTATCTCTAATGCTTGTCTCGCTGGATTGTGTTTGGTTGTTTACAAGGTACCTAGCACCTATTGTGTGTGAGTTACTGCCCCAGGTACAGACTCTTCCTACCACCTCCTCCTCCTTTCTAATTTTTTTTCTTAGAGACAGAGTCTCACTTCATCGCCCTGGGTAGAGTGCCATGGTGCTACAGCAACTTCCAACTCCTGGGCTTAGGCGATTCTCTTGCCTCAGCCTCCACAGTAGCTGGGATCACAGGTGCCTGCCACAACGCCCAGCTACTTCTCCACTGCTGTTTGGCTGGGGCCAGGCTTGAACCCGCCACCCTTGATACATGGGGCTGGCACCCTACCCACTGAGCCACTGGCACTGCCCAACCCTACCACCCACTTCTGTCTTAGACTTCCCCTCTCCACAGTCCCTCAGCAAACTGTCTTGTGAGGCTGACTGCTTTCCTCATCTTCCCTTTGCTGTCTTGAACAGCTCAGTTTATGTCAGGAAAGTTACCCCCAAACATGAATTTCAACATAGACCCACCCTCTTTCTTGGCTTCCTGAGTAAAGCCTGGATTTCTCCAACACTGATTCCCTAGTGACTTTTGTGGAAATTGCTCATCTATGACCCACAAAAATAGTGAGCCTGAACCTAGGTCAGCTCTCTCCTGCCTTTCCTTGACTTTTACCTTCCTAGACAAAATCCACCTGCTTTCACTCTTGCTGGTCACCTCAACTTCACCCAATTTTTCCTTTTCTTTTCCTTCCTACCCTCCCTCCCTACCCTCCCTCCCTTCCCATAGCAAGAGATGAGGTCTTGCTGTGTTACCCTGGCTGGTCACAAACTCCTGGCCTCAAGTGATCTTCCCACCTCACCCTCCCAAAGTGCTGGAATTACAGGTGTGAGCCACTGTTCTGTCTCTCCTCATTTTCCACTGTGTCTGTCCTACCCGTCCCTAGCTCAGTAGTCCTCTGTTACTCCTCAAGGGCCTCTCAAAGTACATTCAAGTGCTCAGTAGATATTTAATGAACAGAAGAACCCTAAACTAGCTTGGCACGTTTTGTTTCAACATAAGAATTTCCTGACAAGACTATAGAAAATGGAATCGGGGCTTGGGGCCCGTAGCTTAGTGCGCAGGGTGTTGGCCACGTACACTGAAGCTGGCTGGTTCGAGCCTGGCCCGGGCCTGCTAAAACAACAATGACAACTGCAACCAAAAAATAGCCAGGCGTTGTGGCGGGCACACGTAATCCCAGCTACTTGGGAGGCTGAGGCAAGAGAATCGCTTAAGCCTAAGAGTTGGAGGTTGCTGTGAGCTGTGATGTCACAGCACTCTACCAAAGGGTGACATAGTGAGACTGTTTCAAAAAAAAAAAAAAAAGAAAAGAAAAGAAAATGGAATTGGGATTCTGAGAGGCTGAGGCAAAGGGATTGCTTGAGCTGAGGAGTTTGACCAGCCTGAGCAAGAGTGAGACCTTGTCTCTACTCGGTAGAAAGATTATATATACTAAATAGAAAACTAGCTGGGCATTGTGGTGCATGCCTGAAGTCCCAGCTAGTTGGGAGGCCGAGGCAAGAGGATCGATCACTTGAGCCCAAGAGTTAGAGGGACGCTACCTCTCCACCCAGGGCAACAGAGTGTGACTCTGTCCCCCAAAAGAAAAAGAAAGAAAATGGAATTGAGTTCGTGTAGTGGATGTAGTAGTTTGAGTTAATGAGGATACTTAAGGAGAGGCTGAATGACTTAGCTGCTGTGCTGTAGGGGAGATGGAATGTCCGGGGGAACCCTTTCTGCCCTGCAATTCCAGTTTGCCAACTGAGTATTTTTTTTTTTTTTTAAGAGACAGAGTCTCACTTTGTTGCCCTCGGTAGAGTGCGGTCGCTTCACAGCTCACAGCAACCTCCAGCTCTTGGGCTTAAGCGATTCTCTCGCCTTAGCCTCCCGAGTAGCTGGGACTACAGGCACCCACCACAACTCCTGGCTATTTTTTTGTTGCAGTTTGCCTGGGGCTGGGCTCAAACCCTCCACCCTCAGTGTATGTGGCTGGGCTCAAACCCTCCACCCTGGGTATGTGGGGCCGGCACCCTACTCACTGAGCCACAGGCGGTGCTCGTAAACTGAGTATTCTCACACCAGACTCAGCTTTCCTTCTGTGTCTCTGCCATTTGTACACTCTCATCTGCAATATGTAGCAACTTTGTGCTGGAGTGTACGTGGGCCTCAGCATCCGGAAAGGCAGGAGAATAGTATGCTTTTTGTTCTCTGAGAATTTGTGGACTGGATGATCTCTGAGTCCCTTTCAGTTTAACAATTCTGCTTTTCCTGGCATCCTTTCTGATGCTGTGATAGGGCCTAATCTCAAGTGGCTGTTGGGGTTGGTGGGACCTGGGGTGTTCCTCCACTGAAAACCTCTCCCCCTGCCCCATGCTTAGTTATGGAGGAGTTTCACTGTCTTCATCTTGCAGCTTGCTGTACTGTTTCCCTTGCTGCTGTCTTCTCTCCTTTTCACGGCCTCGCAGCCTTACAGCCTTTTTCTTTTTCTTTGCATATTGTTTGGTTTTGAGGTCCATATATGTGTGTATGTATGTATTTCTTTTCGAGGTCAGTGTTTTTGATAAAGGTACTCCTTTCCCTGCTTGTTGGCCAGTTATGTATGTGGAATTGTCTCTAATGGGCTTGCTGGGGGGTGCTCTGCGAGGCAGCACCTGTTAATATGTTCAATTAGAAGCTGGGTTTTAGTTTACAGCTCTAATAGGAAAAGATGAGACTGTGAATACTTGGAATATCACAATTTTTTTCCATCTCTTTAATGCATTTGATCAAATCTTTTTTTTTTTGAGACAGTCTCACTCAGTTGCCCTGGGCTTGAATGCCCTGGTGTTATTGCTCACAGCAACCTCAAACTCTTGGGCACAAGTGATCCTCTTGCCTCAGCTTCCTAAGTAGCTAGGAATATAGGCGCCCACTACAACACCCAGCTCTTTTTAGAAATAGGGTTTCACTCTTGCTCAGGCTCGTCTTGAACTCATGAGCTCAAGGATTCTCCCCCTTAATGCCCCACTCCCCACCCCCAGGCTTGGCCACCCATAGTGCAGGTGTGAGCCATGTGCCCGGCCTATCAAATTTTAAATGTATATTTTTTGACATTTTAATAGCTCTGAAATTGAGATGCTTCCTAACAGCTGATATTATATTCTAAAAATTGTGTAATATTGAAAGGTAGATTGGCTTAAATTTTTTTTTTTTTAAAGACATAGTCTCACTATGTTGCCCTGGGTAGAATGCTGTGGTGTCACAGCTCACAGCAACCTCAAACTCTTGGGCTCAAGCGATTCTCTTGCCTCAGCCTCCCAAGTAGCTGGGACTACAGGGACCCGCCACAACGCCTGGCCATTTTTTGGTTGCAGCCATCATTGTTGTTTGGCGGGCCCGGGCTGGGGATTCGAACCCGCCACCTTAAGTGTAGGTGGCTGGCGCCTTAGCCGATTGAGCCATAGGTGCCGAGCCTGGGAATTTGACTTTTGCCACATAGTGGGTATGGGGCAGGTAGAAAAAAAGGGACAATTAAAAGATATTCACACGATCCCCACCTTCAGCAGGCAGCTGTCAGGAAGTAATGGTTTAAAAGGTCTATGAAGAGCCAGCAAGGTGAGGTGGCAGAGGCGCTAGGGGCTGTTCTGTCTCATGGTATTCTTGGCTGGAGCCCTTTTCTGTGAACTTAAGGAAAATGATACCCACAATTCCACATATCCCTTATGCTTTAAAAGTCCTGATTTCAGAGTATTCATTTTTTCAGATTTTTTGTCAGTTATCCATTCCTGGCATAGATCCTGGGTCCAGTGCAATTTATATTTTTTCATCTGGAAAGGGCTTTTTTTAGTCTCATGCCTTCTTTTTAGGCTCAAAACCAGCTCCTTAGAATCAGTTTCTACAAATGCTACAGTGGCTTATTTAGAAAATAGGCTTTGTATGGACTTTTGGGAAAGTTTAGTGGATTATGTCCACTTGTGTTTCTTTTTTTTTTTTTATTTGTTAATTGTCTCATAATCACTCATATTCATAGCTCCGGGACACAGGTCACTTGTTTTTCTTTATCCAGAAATAACCACTGACCCCCCCAAGAATAGATTAAATTATACTTTCCTTGATGTTTTTCTTCTATCATTTTCTTTTTGCTCATGTGTTAATTGTAGATTATTTTATTGCAGACTTAAAATGCTTGACTAATATAGACTTTCAAGTGCTTGAAAACTTTTATTTTATTTAATAATTTTTTTGAGACTGAGTCTCATTTTGTTGCCCTCAGTAGAGTGTTGTCTCATCATAGCTCACAGCAACCTCAAACTCTTGGGCTTAAGTGATTCTCTTGCCTTAGCCTCTCAAGTAGCTGGGACTACAGGCACCTGCCACAACGCCTGGCTATTTTGTTATTGTAGTTGTCACTGTTGTTTAGCAGGCTCAGGTCAGGTTTGAACCCACCAGCCCTGGTGTATGTGGCTGGCACCCTAATTCTTTTTGTATTTCTGAGACAAAGTCTCACTTTGTCACCCCTGGGTAGAGTGCTGTGGTATCATAGCTCACAGCAGCCTCAAAATCTTAGGCTTAAGTGATCCTCTTGCCTCAGCCTCCAAGTAACTGGGACTACAGGCCCCTGCCAGAAACACCTGGCTATTTTTAGTAGAGGCAGGGTCTTGCTCTTGCTCAGGCTGGTCTAGAACTCCTCAGCACAAGCAGTCCACCCTCCTTGGCCTCCCAGAGTGCTAGGATTCCAGGCATGAATCACTGCACCTGGCCTTGACTATACTTGTCTTATTCTTTACTGTTTCTCTGACACCTAGAAGAGTTCCCAGCTCATGTTATGTGTTTGCTAAATTCTAATTGAGTGGCCAGGCGTGGTGGCTCATGTCAATCCTAGTACTTTGGAAGATGAGGTGAGAGTATCAGTTGAGGCCAGAAATTCAAAACCAGCTTGAGCAAGGGTGAGACCCAGTCTATAAAAGTGGTGGCATACAACTGTAGTCCCACTTACTTGGGAGGCTGATGCTGGAGGATTGCTTGAGTCCCACAGCTTGAGTTTGAGTGAACTATGATGAAGCCGCTGCACTCTAGTCTGGGGAAGAGTGAGACTAATTGAGTGAATGAATAAAATCCTGTTGAGTGCTACAGGTTTTATGCCAGCCCAATGTGCTTTATGACTTTCCTGCTGCTTTAATTTTTTCTTTACCAAGTTCATTTTTCTAAAATAGACTTCCTCTACATAAATTTCCTTGGTGCATTTGAGAGCGAATTTGATTTAAAAGTGCATTAGTGGACTGGATGCAGGAGCTCAAACACCTATAATCCTAACACTTTGGTAGGCCAAGGTGGGAGGGTTGCTTGAGTCCTGAAGTTTGAGACCAGCCTGGGCAACAGAGTGAGACCACATCTGCATACACACACAGAAAAATCAGCTGGGCATGCTGGCTCATGCCTTTAGTCCTAGCTACATGGAAGGCTGAGCTGAGAGGATCAATTGAGCCCAGATGTTTGAGGTTGCTGTGAGGTATAATGACGCCAGTGCACTCTAGCCCAGGTGACAGAGAGGACCTTGCTTCAAAAACAAAGGCATTTTAATGATAGCTTTCGAAAGTACATCTATTTTCTCTAACAAAGTGTCCTCTAATTATTGCATTGAAGTTGATCATATCATTGTTAATTATTTCTTTGAGACAAAGTTACATCTTTAAATTTTTATATCATGGGTTGGGAGTGTGAAGCCATTACAGATCCTTTGGCAAAGCAAAGGGATTGATTGGCTTGGTGCCTATAGCTCAAGCAGCTAAGGTGCTAGCCACATACACCAGAGCTGGCGGGTTCTAATCCAGTCTGGGCCTGCCAAACAACAGTAACAACTATTACTAAAAAACAGCTGGGCGTTGTGGTGGGCACCTGTAGTCCCAGCTCCTTGGGAGGCTGAGGCAAGAGGATCACTTAAGCCCAAGAGTTGGAGGTTGCTGTGAGCTGTGACACACTAGGGCAACAGCTTGAGGCTCTTATCTCAAAAAAAAAAAAAAAAAAGCAAAGGGATTGGTGATCTAATAATATATCTAAACCTGATTACACAAGCTGGACTTTTTTTTTTTTTTTTTAGACAGAGCCTCAAGCTATCCCCCTGGGTAGAGTGCCATGGCATCACAGCTTATAGCAACCTCCAACTCCTGGGCTCAAGGGAGACTCTTGCCTCAGCCTCCCAAGTAGCTGGGACCACAGGCGCCCACCACAACACCTGGCTATTTTTTTGGTTGCAGCCGTCAGTGTTGTTTGGCGGGCCTAGGCTTGATTCGAACCCGCCACCTTAGGTGTACATGGCTGGCGCCTTAGCCACTTGAGCCACAGGCACCGAGCCACTGGACCTTTTCCTTTGGTTTTCTAAGTTCTTCGCACAGGGCATCTCTTCCTATCTCTTTCATGACACCTGCAACTTCGGTTATGCGTACAAGAGGGAGGGGAGCCTTAATGGTAATTTGCTCTGTGGTAGCCTGTATTTGATGCCTCTGATTCACAGAAAAGTTAGCTATCCTGTAACTCCAAAAAGGAGACTCAGGTGAGCAGTAGTGGTTTAAATACAGATAGCTTTTTATAGCTGGAATGTTGAAAATAGCTTTACCCCCTTCTTCCAGATGGGTACGTTTTGTGCACATGAAAGTAATTTTAATGTCTTAGGCTAAATTCATTTTTTAGCTTCTTGAAAATAGCCTGGCCTTTTCAAAAAGGAAAGCTTTCATTACGCTGTCGTCTTCTGGAAGGTCATTTCCTTCATGTAAATTAGGATTTTTGTGCATCTGCCATAGCTCCATGGTTTCTTTATGGATATAATTAACTTAATTGCCATCTCCATGTTTTATGCTGGGAAAACGGGAATGTACTTTAAACTTTTGTGAATATTGACATTTAGAATGTAATTAAATTGTTAACAAGGCACAAATTCATTTTGATGGAAAGATCTACATAAGATCTTGAGGCACCATATGGTGTTTTGACCCAATTTTGTGGGTGTACCATAAATGAATCACAGAATTAAGATTTTTGAAGAAATCAAATGCAGTGACAAATGATAGAAATTCCTCTGTCCAGAGGAGATGCTTCATTTCCTCAAAGTGGGATAAAATTGGTTGAGAGATCTGGCTGGGGAGTTAGACGGCCCTGACTTCAAATCCCTCCTCTGCTGCTTCACAGACTTGGAGGACTCAATTAATTTCCCTCAGGTGGTTTCTAACATCGAGATAATGAAGGTTGGCTCGCAGCCTGTGGCTCGAGAGGCTAAGGCGCCAGCCACATACATCTAAGGTGGTGGGTTCGAATCTAGCCCGGGCCTGCCAAACAACAATGATGGCTGCAACCAAAAAATAACCGGGTGTTGTGGCGGGCACCTGTGGTCCCAACTACTTGGGAGGCTGAGGCAGGAGACTCGCTTGAGCCCAGGAGTTGCAGGTTGCTGTGAGCTGTGATGCCACAGCACTCTACCCAGGGGGACAGCTTGAGGCTCTGTCTCAAAAAAAAGAGATAATGAAAGTTATTTTATAGGGTTATGAAAAACTAGAGTAATCTTTTTAAAGCTGGGTATATTTGCATACTCAGTCCTCAATAAATGATTTAACTACGCATATGGATGTATCTATATAGTGTGTGTATGCATTTTTTTTTGGAGACAGAGTCTCACTTTGTCACCCTCAGTAGAATGCTGTAGTGTCACAGCTCACAGCAACCTCAGACTCTTGGGGTCACGCGATCCTCTTGCCTCAGCCTCCCTAGTATCTGGGACTGTAAGGCGCTCCCCACAGTGCCCGGCTGTTTTTAGAGTCAGGGTCTTGCTCTTGCTGAGACTGGTCTCGGACCCGTGAGCTCAGGCAGTCCACCTGCCTCAGTCTCCCTGAGTGCTAGTTTTACAGAGGTGAGCCACCACGCCTGGCCCTTGTATATGGATTTTAAATGGCAAAATTAGAATTACTCCAGGGCAATTCCAACTTTTTAAAAGATGTTTGATAAAAGTGTAGCAACTGTCAGAACTGCACTACGGTATTTATTTGAGTAGAACTGGCAGATTTCACATATTTTTTTTTTTGTTCCTAAAATCTTAGACAATGAAGTGATATTAACAGAGTATGATTCACTGTTACTCTTGGGGTGTTTTGCATTTGGCCAGTGGGTCTTCATTTTCGGCACGAGTAAAGTCTTTTCTAGACGTAGTCCTGCTATTAGTATTGCACGCTGTTTCTCTGTACCATCCGCAACTATGGACACATTTTGCACATCAACGGTGCCTTCTTGGTCACAGTGAAAATTATTCCACATTGTTGTTGCTCTCCGGTGTTGTGACCTGGAATATGCAGGAATGGTTCTTGAATCATTTCTTCCCGTCTTAGAAAACTAAGTTCTCAATAGCTTTATAGAAATAGCTTGGAAATATGTAGCATGAAATAATGCCGCACTTCCCTATAGGTCAAAGTTGGGGCAATAACTCTTAAGAGGCCGGGGCAGTGGCTCAGCCCTGTAATTTTAGCACTTGGGAAGCTGAGGCTGGAGGATTGCTTAAGGTCAGGAATTTAAAACAAGCCTAAGCAAGAGTGAGATCTCTGTCTCTACCAAAAATGGAAAAATTAGGCTGGGAGCCATGGCTCATGCCTGCAATCCTAGCACTCTGGGAGGCTGAGGCAGGTGGATCGTTTGAGCTCAGGAGTTCAAGACTAGCCTTAGAAGAGCAAGACACCCCCCCCCCACCCGCTACTAAAAATAGAAAAATTGAGGCGAGAGGATCTCTTGAGCCCAAGAGTTGGAGATTGCTGTGAGCTATGATGATGCCATGGCACTCTACCCAGGGCAACAGCTTGAGACTCTGTCTCAAAAAAAAAAAAAGAAAGGGAAAGAGAAAAATTAGCTGGGCCTGGTGATGCACCCCTATAGTCCCAGCTGGTTGAGAGGTTGAGGCAGGAAGATCATTTGGGCTGAGGAATTCAAGGTTACAGTGAGCAGTGATGGCACCACTGTACTCTGTCTAGCCTGGGCAAAAGAGCAATAATACTCTGTCTCTAAAAATATATGGATAAAAGAAGATAATTCAAAAGCCATTAGCCAGTGTTCACAAAGGCAGAAGTATCTGTTAATATAACATTGAAAGCTCTGTACCTCACTGGCTGAGAAAGGCATCTAAGAGCACCTTCTTTCCACTTGATGCACTCATCGGTCCTTCAAACAGCCTGCCATTCTGACCGCCTGAGCTTCACTCGGGTCTGGCCTGGGTTTCCTCTGCTGTTACCTGCCTGCCGCCCTTCCCATAAGCCTTCTGCACAGGCAGGCATTACTGGAAGTTGCCTGAGCCCAGGAAGCCATCCTGGACCCTGTCTTAAGTATTTAAAGAAAATAAAACTTTGCTTTTGTGTCAAAAAAAAGAGAGATAGAAAGCTCTGTACTTCTGTACTTGATTCAAAATATTAACCTCTTGGTAAATTCTTTAATGAGCTGGATTTTGTCTTCACTGCTCCGGGCCCATAGGAGGGGTATGTGAGTGCATCTGGAGAGATATAGACACAGAGAATACTTTTATTTTTTACATTTTAATTGGGTAGGAAACATTGTATATGTTTGTCACCTACAAAATGATGTTTTGAAATGTGAATTCATTGTGGAATGGCTCCGTCAAGCTTATTAACATACAGATTACCTCACATACTTATTTTTTTGTGATGAAGACACTTAAAACCTAGTCTTAGGGATTTTCAAAATACAATGCATTATTATTAACTAGAAATTATTATAATCATTGTATTATATAATGGATCTCTCGAATTTATTTCTCCCATCTAACTAGAATTTTATATCCTTTAACCATTCTCTCCCCAAGCCTACACCACTCTCTACCCCAACCCCTGGTAACTTCTGTTCTACTCTCAGCTACTGTGAGTTTAACTTTTAGGTTCCCTATGTAAGTGAGAACATGTGGTATTTGTCTTTCTTTGCCTGGCTTATTATGACATAATATCTTCCAAGTTCATCCAGGTTGCTGTAAATGACAGAGTTTTCTTTCCTTTTGTTTTTTTTGGAGAGAGTATCACTGTGTCACCCTCAGATGAGTAGCATAGTGTCACAGCTCACAGCAACCTCAAATTCCTAAGCTTAAGCCATTCTCTTGCCTCAGCCTAAGTAGCTGCGACTATAGGTGCCTGCCACAACACCTAGATTTTTTTTTATTGCAATTGTCATTGTTGTTTGGCAGCCCCGGCCAGATTCGAACCGGCCAGATTCGAACCGGCCAGCTCCGATGTATGTGGCTGGCACCCTAGCTGCTGAGCCACAGGCGCACAGCCCAGAATTTTCTTTTTTTAAAGATAGAATAGAATTCTATTTTTTATTTATGCACCGCATTTTCTTTTTCTCTTCATCCATTGATGGACACTTAGGTTGATTTTATATCGTGGCTTTGTGAATGATGTTGCTGTGAACATGGAGATGACATTGATTTTATTTCCTGTGGATGTAACTTCAAACTCCCGGTGTCAAGCATTCTTCTGCCTCGGCCTCCTGAGTAGCTGAGGCTATAGGGGTGTGCCACCATGCCTGCTAACTTTTCTGTTTTGTTTTTTTTTTTTTTTGAGACAGAGTCTCATTCCATGCCCTGGGTAGAATGCCATAGTGTCATCTATAACCTCACAGCAACCTCAAACTCTTAGGATCAAGTGATCCTCTTGCCTCAGCCTCCTGAGTAGCTGGGACTACAGGCGCCCACCACAATGCCTGGCTAGTTTTTTCTATTTTTGGTAGAGACAGGGTCTTGCCCAGGGTGAGCTGGAACTCCTGAGCTCGAGCAGTCTTCCCTCATCAGCCTTCCAGAGTGCTAGGATTACAGGTGTGAGCCACTGTGCCTAGCCAGACTTTTCTAATTTTAGTAGAGACAGGGTCTCCACACAGGTGTCAGCCACCACACCCAACTATTTTTCAGTTCTAAATTCTTTTATTTTTATTAATTATTTAATTTTTATTTTGAGAGAATCTCACTCTGTCCCCCAGGCTGCGGTGTAGTGGTACAGTCGTAGCTCACTGCAACCTTTAACTTAACAACTATATACCACCAGGCTCAACTAATTTTTTCTTATTTTGCATAGAGATGGAGTCTTCCTCTGTTGCCCAGGTTGGAGTGAGGTGGCAGGATCATAGTCATTGCAGCTTCAAACTCCTAGGATCAAGTGATCCTCCCACTTTAGCCTGCTGAGTAGCTGGGGCTACAGGCATGAGCCACTGTGCCTGGTCATATGTTGTGATTTAAAACAAATCAACAGGCTGGCTTTTGAAATGAAAAACTTTGGCTTGTTTTGATACCGGTCCTTGGAACTCTTGAATTAAGCAATGGTCTTGAATGAGAATTTTCTCTCTTCAAAAAAGTGCTTAATCTGTGGCACAATAAGACCTGAGGTGAAGACCAGACAAAGGATGGGCAGCATTTCTTTAGAATCAAGCAGAATGGTCTGCCAACTTTTAAGCAGGCACTCCACTACAAATTTGCAACCATTTCTGCCAAATTGTATAACAAATATATTTATAATGGTGTTTAATCTTATAAACAGGTATAGTTGGCTTATTAGAATATCAGTCACAGAAGCTTGAACTGAGATAGCAGAGCAAGGCTCATGGGTGAGTAAGTTTTCGTGCAGACCTAATGTTTACAAGGTAAAGACTTTGGGGCATGTACAAGAATAAGCCCTGAAAGAATGTGAACCAGTGAAGTGGGAAGATAGTTCCAAGCAAAATGTGCCCCTACCTTAATATTTGCTAGAAAAAGAAGCAGGTGCCTTGTGAAGTTATTTAGTGAGGTCTCTGTCTAGTCCTTAATAAGAAAGTAATTCTGAAAGGAATAATACAATATTCATAATAGGACTTTTAAAAAATAACTTTTTATATGCTTATTTTATTTTATTTTTTTTTCTGAGACAGAGCCTCAAGCTGTCACCCTGGGTAGAGTGTTATGGCATCACAGCTCACAGCAACCTCCAACTCCTGGGCTCAAGCGAGTCTCCTGCCTTTGCCTCCCAAGTAGCTGGGACCACAGGCGCCCACCACAACGCCTGGCATTTTTTGGTTGCAGCCATCATTGTTGTTTGGCAGGCCCGGGCTGGGGATTTGAACCCGCCACCTTAGGTGTACGTGGCTGGCGCCTTAGCCGATTGAGCCACAGGCGCCGAGCCTGTATGCTTATGTTTGTAAAAGCCTACCGTCAGTCTTACTTCTTTTCATTTTATTTTGCTATTTCTGTGATAGAAGATAGATTTTTAGGGAATCTGAGTTTGACTTACATAAATCTTAGCCTTTGACCATTGCTTACGAATGATTAGGTTGCAAACTGGGGATTGTCTCCAGGACAATGGCGCTTTATGTGGGGGAGGCCCGAAGGACAGAGCTCATGACAGGATTATTGAATAAAATCTGTTGTTTCTGTGGGTGCTGAAAATGGCAGTTGGAAAACATATTTATTGCATTTCATCAATAGGCCTCTGTGCATTGGCTGTTTTGGAAGTGAATTTACAATAGCTCATCTGGTCACGGGAGCAATCGTTTTGGGAATGAAGCTTAATTCGCAAGTAGGAGTTGGACTTTACTTTGTGTGGTGCATAAGATAAGATCTACAAGCTCTTTCCAAGGATCTAAAATTTCTTTGTGAAACACAGATTCAAAATAGTTCCTTTAAGGATGTCCTGCTTGTGGAATTTCCAGTTCCTCAAGGGAAGCCTAAAGACTGGAGTTTTAGTAAAAATTTCTCAACATTTGCAGTGAATAAAAAATACTACTTTGTCTTGTGGGCCAAGGGAAACAGGCCTGAGGGCTGGGTTCAGTGTGCACTCTCTGGCCTAGACCTCTGAGGGGAGAAAATGCAGAATCACAAGGTCGGTTGAAGCAGTGATAAGGCTGAAAGTTTGTGTCTGTTTGGCAAGAAGGGATTTGAATTCATAGTCCCAGTCCCCTCCCAAGTAGCTGGGACTACAGGCGCCCGCCACAACGCCCAGGTATTTTTGTTGTTGTTGTTGTAATTGTCATTGTTGTTTAGCAGGCCCAGCCCTGAACCTGCCAGCCCCGGTGTATGTGGCCGGCACCCTAACCACTGACCTATGGGCACCAAGCCAGCATTCTTATTTGCGTATTTCAAATCTTGCCCTATCAAGCATTTAACCAGGTTAAACTTTTCTATTTAACTGAGAAAACACAAAGTGAGTTGTTCAAGGTGAGTGATTTGCCCTGTGTCACTGAGCAAATTAATGGATGGCCCAGGAGTAGAATGCCAGGCTTTTCAGTTATACATTTAATTCTCAGTTGTATCAGACCATCTCCCAGATTTCAAATGGACAATCCCATTTAATACAGCGTAATTGTGCATATATCACCATGTGTTACCTTAAGTCAGGAATTTTTTGTTTAAAGGGTAGGACAATACATTTTAACTCTGAAAGGTAAAAGAATAACTTGAATGGCCTCGATTTGAGTCATCCAACCACACCCCAGAAAGCACTCATTGAGAAATATGAAAGTGCTTTAAAGTATGAAAGTCTACTGAAGGGAAAACAAAATTTAAGGGACCAAAGACTTAAATTCCTCCAGTATTAAGTCAATAGTTTCTTTAAAATAAGGTGTATTGGCTCGGCGCCTGTGGCTCAATCGGCTAAGGCGCCAGCCATATACACCTAAGGTGGCAGGTTTGAATCCCCAGCCCAGCCCTCCAAACAACAATGATGGCTGCAACCAAAAAAAAAAAAATGGCCCATTGTGGCGGGCGCCTGTGGTCCCAGCTACTTGGGAGGCAGAGGCAGGAGACTTGCTTGAGCCCAGGAGTTGGAGGTTGCTATGAGCTGTGATGCTATGGCACTCTACCCAGGGGGATAGCTTGAGGCTCCGTCTCAAAAAAAAAAAAATAAGGTGTATTGTTGGCCAGGTATGGTGACTGTAATCCCAGCTAGTTGGCAGGCTGAGCTGGGATGGTCATGTGAACTCTGGAAGTCAAGGTTACAACAAGCTCTGCCTGCCTTTGTGTACTCCAGTCTGGGTGAGAGAGCAAGAACGCATGTCAGTCAATCAGTCAAGTGAGGTGTATAAGGAAGGGTTTTATATTCAGCCCAGGGACTCCCCAGAGGAAATGGATAACTTTTCACTCAACAGTGTTAGCGACACTACATAGAAATGTTTTTAAGGGTCAACATCTGGTGGGTTAGGGAACTTGTTTTAAAGCTGCTTTTTCACAGTTTCAAATGTTCTTATTTTCCTTTAATCTGCACTGAATATTTTGTTGGGGAGGTTTTGTGTGCTTAGGGGGCCTCACGTAAAACAACCGGTAGGGCTTTCTTTATCCTTAACTCATTTGGATCACGTGTGGCTGGTCCCACACTCAACTATACCCCATCCCTCACTGCCCCTCTGGAGGCCTTTGGGATCTCTATGAACTCTAGACATCATCACTTTCTAACTTGTGTTAATGTTCTGTTTCTCCAAAGAATCATGCTCACACTGTTGATAGGGTTCAGGGCACTACCTAAGATACGGCATGTTGGCAGCAAGGAAGCAGCAGAAGCAGAGGGCCACGCTCACCTTCCCCTCCCCTCTTCCTCTCCAAGGTAGGCCATAAAACCCAGCTGACTTCCTGAAGTAGGTCAGGAGAGCCTCATTTCAGAGGTATTCTTTCTCCACACCTGGAGGAAAGGAATGCCCTTATCTCTGAAGTCAGGAACACAGAAAAGAATCTGAACAAATAGGGCTAAGTCCCACCCTCCCCCTTTAATACCATTAGATTATACCCTTTTTTCAACCATACATAGGCTTCTACCTCTCAAAACAACTGCTTTGGGGATTAGGTTTTAACCTATGAATTGGGAGGTGGGGACTTAGGCAAGACAATTGCTTAAGTCCAAGAGTTTGAGGTTGCTGTGAGCTATACCACGAACTCTACTGTGGGGGTGATATAGTGAGAGTCTGTGTCAAAAAAAAAAAAAAAAAAAGAATGCTGGTCCTCCTCCCCACTACACTCTGTCTGCTTCATTCACCCTGAATCTTAAGCACCTAGCACAGTGCCTCACGCACAGCAGACACTCAAATATTTGTTGGTTGAAATCAACATAGAAGAAAAATAAGCCTATTTGTTTTTTTCTGTTGTGGCATTAGAGGCAGGAGGTATATATTTTCATGGTTTGCTTTTGTATTTGTGTAGAAAAGAAAACTCCCAAACCTTTACCTATTTCACAGGGAAAGGCCATTGAGACAAGACAACTGTTCGGCAAGAATGGATTTTAATTCATAGTCTGTCCCCAAATCTTTACACACCACAGATTATGTGGCCCGTTGGTGCCCCACACCCCTTGCTCATTCATACACTTTGGTTGATTCATTCCTTTCTTTTTTTTTTTTTTTTTAAATACAGTGACCAGTTGGCATTCATCAGTGTAGTTACAATTTGTCACTGTAGGAAAAGTAGTAGAGGAATCAAGGCTCTTTTGAGACAGTCTTCCTTGGTCACCCTTGGTAGAGTGCCATGAAATCTTAGCTCACAGCAACCTCAAACTCTTGCGTTCACGTGGATTCTCTTGCTTCAGCCTCCCAAGTTGCTGAGACTACTAGTTGGGCGCCTGCCATAATGCCCAGTTAGTTTTTAGAAATGGGGTCTTGCTCTTGCTCAGACTGGTCTCATACCTGTGTGCTCAGGGCAATCCACCTGCCTTGGCCTCTGATTATAGGCGTGAGCCACCACGCCCGGCCCTGATTCATTCCTTTGGAATTCAAAGCTCTGGCCAGGGGCAGTGGCTCACTCCTATAATCCCAGCACTTTGGGAGGCTGAACTGGGAGGATTGCTTAAGCCAGGAGTTTGGGTTTGCAGTGAGCTCTTGATGACCCTATAGCACTCTAGCCTGGGCCACAAAGTGAGATTCTGTCTCCAAGAAAAAAAAAAAAAAGATCAGGAAGGTAACATCGACCCATCATTGTCATCCTGTCTAGTCAGGCCCGATTAAGTTTCATCATTTGCCCCAGTAATGCTCTCCACGGCAAAAGGATCCAATTCAGAATCACCCATTCCTTTTACTTGTCCATTCTGTTTAGTTTCAGTCTGGACAGAACCATAGTCTTTCCTTGACTTTTGTAACCTTGCTGTTCCTTGAGATGAGAGGCCAGCTGTTTTGTAGATTGTCCTTCAACTCGAATTCATTTGAGGTTTCCTGGTGATTGGCTTCAGGTTAGGCATTTTGATAGGAATATCATAGAACTGATGCTGTGTTCTTCTAATTGCATCTTATCAGGTGACTGGAAGATTCCTTCTGTCCCATTATTGATGCTGTTCACTTTGATCACTTGATTCAGGTGGTGTCTGCCTGGCTTCTCCACTGTAAAGTCCAGGTGTGTCTTCATCATTAAAAAATCTTTTGTGGGGAAGTTCTTCAGAACTATGTAAATATTTCATTTCTTATCACTTTAAACTGTTTCCTTCTATCAGTGTATACTCATCATTTCCCAAATCCAATCTACTCTCCTTTCAAGCCAGCTTTTGATCTCTTTTGACAAGTTTCTATAATTCTTGAAATACTTCTAGCTGACACAGATGTACCAGGCTCTCCTTGTTCTTCCATTTTTTTTTAAATTAATTTTTTAATTATTTATTTATTTTTTTGAGACAGAGTCTCACTATATCACCCTCAGTAGAGTGCTGTAATATCACAACTCACAGCAACCTCCAACTCTTGGGCTTAAGCTATTCTCTTGCCTCTGCCTCCCAAGTAGTTGGGACTACAGGCACCCACCACAATGCCTGGCTATTTTTTGGTTGCAGTTGTCATTGTTGTTTAGCTGGCCCAGGCTGGGTTCGAACCTGCCAGCCTGGGTGTGTGTGGCTGGCGCCCTACCCACTGAACTATGGGTGCCACCCTCTCTTACTCTGTCCCCATGGCTAAGAGTATGATGGTATCATCACAGCTCACAGCAACTTCAAACTCCTGGGCTCAAGCCATCCTCTTGCCTCAGCCTCCTGAGTAGCTGGGACTACAGGTGCCCACCACAATGCCTGGCTAGTTTTTCTATTTTTAGTAGAGATGAGGTCTTGCTCTTGGTTAGGCTGTTCTCAAACTCCTGAGCTCAAGCAATCTGCCTGCCTTGGTCTCTCGGAGTGCTAGGATTACAGGCCTGAGTAGAATCAGCCATTTGTTCAAGAGCCTTGGTTCATGTTCATGGAGAATGGTATATAGAAACCAAGATCTGGCTGAGGTGATCAAAGCTACTGGAGTAGTTGTTCTCAGGCTTTCTTAATAGACAGAGCTAGACAGCACACACATACACACACACACATTTACGTGTTGTTTGTTAAGTCATGGGTTCATGCAGACACGTCCAGTTCTAATCTAACACTGTAGGATTCATTACCGTTTTCTCCCTTGTCATTTCTTTTTTTTTTCCAGATAGTTTTGCTCTGTCACCCAGGCTAGAGTGCAGTGGCATCATCACAGCTCACTATAACCTCAAACTCTTGGGCTCAAACAATCCTCCTGCTTCAGCCTCCCACGTGGATGGGACTATAGGCATGAGCACCATGCCTGGCTAATTTTTCTACTTTTGTAGGGATGGGGTCTCCTTCTTGCTCAGGCTGATCTCTGAACGTCCAACCTCAGGTGATTCTCCCGCCTTGAATGCTAGGATTACAGGTGTGAGGTACTGCATAAGGTCCTTTCCTGAAAATGAGAAACTTGTTTTCCCTTGCCCCTGATGTATTTACTTATTTTGTCAATCCCACTATAGATAACAGTCCCCCATTGCTGCCGCCCCTCCCTCTGTGCAGAAGGCCTACACCACGTGGGGCTGACACCCTGTGCCCTGCTGACTCTCACATGGGGGCCCCTGCCTTTCTTGACTTACACTCGCTTCTGCTCTTAAGTTGGGAAGTCTGGAAGGACTGCACTTACTCTTCTGATAATTTGGAGAGAGCTTTGTGAAAAGGTAATTGAGGTCTCGCCTATACGCTTTCATTCTTTATATTAAATTTTATTTTTTGAGACAGGGTCTTACTCTGTTGCCCTGGGTAGAGTGCCATGGTGTCATCATAGCTCGCAGCAACTTCAAACTCCTGGGCTCAATCCATCCTCTTGCCTCTGTTTTTGTATTTTGAGTAGAGAGGAGGGTCTGGCTTTTGCTCAGACTGGTCTCTGAACTCCTGAGCTCAAGCAGTCCACCCACCTCAGCCTCCCAGGGTGCAAGGATTACAGGCGTGAGCCCCTGCGTCCCGCCTATACTCAATTTTAAATTGTGTTTCTTTGGTAAGTCTTTTTGTCTAATGAACTTTGTTTTTGTCTGTTTTGTCTTTATCTGCAGTAGTGATGATTACATTTCCCAGTGGGTGTTATGTTTGTTATATGGGTGCTTATTTGCATTTTTATTGGGCCATTTGTGATGTTAGGTAAATGATATGTATGATGATACATTTTTAGGTGTAGAAAGTATGTACTTCGACATACAAAGATGTCAGCTTAAAAATGCTACATCAACCCGTAATCCTCATTGTTTCGGATTGCACTGTACTGTGCAGTCACATCAAAGGATCAGTATAAACTGAAACACACATGTATTACATAAATAAATTTGGGATTTTCTGGTGTCAAAATTGTATCAAAGACATCTTTATTAGTGTATTCGTTTCTTTTGTGTTTGTATTATTCCTTCGAGAGATGTTTTGTTTTATTCCTTCAAAAATATATGAGGAGGTAGTTTCTACTTTAGATCTTGCTGATCGTCTAAAGATAATAGTAATATTATCTAAACTGTGTTCCTTTGGAGATCCTTCTTCACACACAAGTTAATTTCTTAGAAAATGACCTTCCTTGATGATCTTTTTTTCAGTACACTTATTTTATAGGGAACTTTGTATTATAGCTGTGGGTGCTTAACTATTGAATTATCGCTGAGGCTCTGACCGATTAAACAGCACGTTGGCTTTAAAGTTCTTGTTCTTTGCATTTCCGGTTACCGTCTATCCTTTTAAAAGAACTCTTCTGGGAAGCCATCATATCTCAGGATTTTTCCATGATTTGGGGAGCAGTTTTACAGAAAAATGGTTTATATCTCTGCACCTGGAACATAGTCATTTTTGTGGGATACTCAGGGCCGCTATATATAAGACACAATTCAGTTATCACCTCTCCTTTGTAATGAATCTAGACATCACTGTCGTAGTCATCACGGGGCAGATAACTGTTTATCCAAAGGTAAGTTAATGTGTTCATTTGTCTGAGAAGGAAATGTTGGTGAGATAAGTGGCAAGTTACTGAAGAAGTTATGAATCCCAGTGTAAAAATATCAGTTTGCAGATGCAATTACACTGCAAAGTAATACAGCTGGCAGAATTGGGTAGACTCACTACCCTTTGTAGGCTGGGATCCTGAAACAAAAAGTGGAGCTTCATAGACAGGTGTGGGCGTGGGCACTCGTAGTCCCAGCTACTTGGGAGTTTGAGGTGGCTGCGAGCTATGATGATGGCACTGCACTCTAGACTGGGGGACAGAGTGAGACTCACTCTCGAAAAGAAAAGAAAGGCAGAGCTTTGGTGATCCCCTGGTAGGTGATTATTTCATTTGATCATTCTCCTTGCCTTGAATTCTAGTCTATTATGGTTTTCCTTTGAGCTGTATAACTCTTACCGCCCAAAAGTATATTAAAGGCACCTTACGGTAAGGAATGCACTAAATATGAGATTTTATTTAATTTTTTATTATGCTAGATTTCTAATTTGAACAATTAGAGAAGAGCACGATTGCCATCTACTCATCACCCAGCTTTGATAATTATCAACACATACCAAATAATTTTTTTTTTTTTTTTGAGACAAGAGTCTCACTGGGTAGAGCGTCACAGCAACCTCAGACTCTTGGGCTCCAGTGATTCTCTTGCCTCAGCCTCCAGAGTAGCTGGGACTACAGGTGCCTGCCACAAGGCCCGGCTAGTTTTCTTATTTTTAGTAGAAACAGGGTCTTGCTCTTGCTCAGGCTGATCTAGAACTCCTGAGCTCAAGTGATCCACCCACCTTGGCCTCACAGAGTGCTAGGATTACAGGTATGAGCCCACCGTGCCTGGCCTAGCATGCTATATTCTCAGAGAACCAAAACATATTGAAAGCAATCATTCCTGGAATCTGTCAATTTAACATCATGGTAAATAAATTTCCCTTGGATTTCATTTCATCATTGCTATACTGTTTATTCCCTTTCCCCTCTGCGTTGTGAAATCACTGAGATTATTTACTGGAAAATAAATAATTTTTGCCTTTGCCTTGACCAACAGTAAGTAAAACCAAAAACCTTATTCTACTGATGAGTGTTAGTTTCATGCATGAATTAGAGTAGCCCAAGGAGGTCTTTTGGACAAAATACTTTACCTTTCTTCTTTTTCTGGTATTCTGCCCCGCTGCTTCCCTGTGAGTGCAGTATATCCACCAAGAACTGTTTGATGAGCGTAAGATCTTCCCAGCAGAGAACACACAGATTAGATTCTGTGGAACAAGAGCTCTGTTCTGCTTGACCTGGTTTAAAACCTGCAGCTCCTCCTCCCACTCCAATCAGCTTGTTCTAGATTCTGATCCTTCAGATCATACTGCCTCTTTGCTAATTGGCTGTTAGGTTTGGGTGGTCATAGGAGATTTCATAAAAAAAAATACAATATGGTGTTTGAGCTTAATTTTGAAGGATTGATAAAATTTAGATTGGGGAAGGTAGGATAAAGGTCGGGAAGCATATATTCCAAATCTCTGGTGTTCTCTAAAAGGGTCAAATGCACACAGCAACTCCCAAATGCAGAAGTGGACGAATCCAGCTTGTTGGTAAAGGGTGATTTATGGGGGATTTATAGACAAAGTGTGGTGTTGGGTGGCAACAAGGTAGGTGGATCTCTGCCATGTTAATCCCTTGAGCCAGGGCTTATATACCATAGAGAAAAGGGGGTATCTGCTGATATAAAGAGACATAGAGGCAACCCTTCAGAACAGGAAGGGATGCTGCGTGCAGCATAGCCTACGGTTTGTGCAATAACATCAAGGTTGCTTTGTTCTAAAGGTAGGATTTATACTGAATGCATGTTCTTAAGCTAAGGACAGTAAGTAAGGCAGGAAGCAGGTGGATTAGCATCCAAGCTGGACTTGGTTTTGTTTCCACATCTGGTAAACATATAACTATGTTCAATATAATAAAAATAGAAGTCTTATTATGTGACACACACTCTGTTACGTTCTTTAAAAGTATTGCTTACAATTCAATAACAACCTTAACAGGTAGGTATTGGCTGGCTGTGGTTGGTCCTGCCTCTAACCCTAGCACTCTCAGAGGCTGAGGTAGGAGGATCATTTGAGGTCAGGAGTTTCAGACCAGCCTGAGCAAAGTGAGACCCCGTGTATACTAAAAATAGAAAAATTAGTTGGGTGTGGTGGCAGGTGCTTGTAGGTGTCTGTAGTCTTCCCTACAGGAGGCTGAGGCAGGAGGATCTCTTGAGCCCAGGAGTTTGAGGTTGCTGTGAGCTGGGTGGGGCAGGGTACTCTAGCCTGGGTGACAGAGGGAGACTCTGTCTCACACACACAAAAGAGGTGGTGTTAATTACTGTCCCCATTTTCCATATAACACTAGTCTTCAGGAACTCTTTGTTTTCTATATGGACATCTCTTCTTGTTATCATTGGTCTTGTGTAAGCATCCTAGTTTAGCTGGTAAATTATATGTTCATCTCACAGAGGATCAAAATAATATTCAGATACATTAATCAACTTGCCCCGCTTGCTTAGATTTTGGTTTATTATTTCAGACTATAACTATCTTTCAAAAATCATTCACTTTTTTCTATAGTAGTATCGCGCCCAGCCTACAATAAATTTTTTTTTTTTGAGACAGAGCCTCAAGCTATCCCCCGGGGTAGAGTGCCATGGCATCACAGCTCATAGCAACCTCCAACTCCTGGGCTCAAGCAAGTCTCCTGCCTCCACCTCCCAGGTAGCTGGGACTACAGGTGCCCACCACAACGCCCGGCCATTTTTTTGGTTGCAGCCATCATTGTTGTTTGGCGGGCGCGGGCTGGGGATTCGAACCCGCCACCTTAGGTGTACATGGCTGGCGCCTTAGCCGATTGAGCCACAGGCACCGAGCCAATAAATTTAATGATAAACTTCAAAGTTCAGATAGATGTGACCCAGAGTAATCTTAGGGGTCTACGAAACTGAAAGTATGTTTTTAAAATTTTCAAGCAATAACCTAGTTAAAAAAATCCTTTGCCCTGCAAAAATCCTCAACTACAGGAAAAAGCCTGTGAGTACAGTGCAGAAGAAAGAACACTTCTCTCAAGGAAAAACGCTCTTTGGGTTTTAGGCAAATAAGGTTTCACACTTCAAAGTTCATATGACTAGTACTTTAATGAGGGCAGTAGAAAAATATCTGGAGTGCAAATGCTCATTTCTGGGTGGTACCTGTGACTCAAAGGAATAGGCACTGGCGGGTTCAAACCCAGCTCCGCCAAAAACTGCAACAAAACAAAACAACTCATTTCCTAAAGTTGTGCTCATATTATTATTCACATTGTAAATTGTGACAGAAAGAAGAAAAGAACAGAGATAACACTCTGCTCTGCTCTGCTCCCAGAACTTGTCTTTCATTTCTAGTTCCGACTCTACCTGTTTCTCCTCAGTGCTGCTAAGGACTTAATAACTGGCTGCCATGTTAAGAAATGAACAATTTTTGTAATCATTTCACATTTTACCTGCAGTGGGTTCTTTTTATTAACATCTAAACACGCACAGAAATGAAAACGACATCAGCTCCTTGGTGGCAACAGTCTGCTTATGAAAAAAATTAGGAATTAATGCTTCAGGAGAAGCAAAGCCACCTAAATATTTTTTAAATGCAACTCAAACTCCTAATATAAAGACAGTTTTTTTGTTTGTTTGTTTTTGAGATAGAATCTCACTATGTCTCCCTCAGTAGAGTGCTGTAGTGTCATTACTCACAACCTCCAACTCTTGGGCTCAAGCAATTCTCTTGCCTCAGCCTCCCAAGGAGCTGGGATTACAGCGCCTGTCACAGCGCCCAGCTATTTTTTTGTTGTAGTTGTCATTGTTTAGCTGGCCTGGGCTGTATTTGAACCTGCCAGCCTGGGTGTATGTGGCTGGTGCCCTAACCACTGAGATTCGGGCACTTCCCATAAAGACAGTTTATTTATTTCTTTATTTTTTGGAGACAGAGTCCCACTATGTCGCCCAAAGACAGTTTTGATTTGTTCATTCAACATGTATTTATTGAACACTACATATGAGCTGTCCCAGTGGTAATAGTTGTGTGGTAGCAAAGACAACAGATGTGATCTTGCCCTGCTGGATCTTACTGTCTAAAGAAAGAGGCAGATGGCAGGGTGTGGTGGCTCACACCTGTAATCCCAGCACTCTGGGACGCCAAGGCAGGTAGATTGCTTGAGCTCAGAGTTCGAGACCAACCTGAGCAAGAGCTAGACCCCATCGCTAAAAAATAGCCAGGCTTTGTGGTGGGTACTTGTAGTCCTAGCTACTCCAGAGGCTGAGGCAAGAGAATTGCTTGAGCCCAAGAGTTTGAGGTTACTATGAGCTGTAACATCACAACACTATCAAGCGTGACAAAGTGAGACTCTGTCTCAAAATAAAAAAATTATCGCAGTCTATCAGGTATAACACAGAATCAGAATGGTCTGTAGGGTTTTTCTAGTTTTCTAAATTAAATCGTCAAGAATGTTTGAGTCACAAAATTATTTCATGACATAATAGCATATTTAAGATACAGATCTTTATTTATTTATCTAAGTGAATTTATACAAGTAATAACATTCAGGATTTCTGAAAACACTTGAAAATTGCCAAAATCACTACATTGCTCCTGAGTGTAGAGAGCTGTGAAAAGCAGAGTGAATGCTAAAAATAATCTAGGAAATGGAAGGTTCCTGTCAAAGTCAGCTTATGATGACATTTGCAAGTCATAAAACCAGAACATTCCAAATTGCCAGATTTTGTACCTTCGTAGTCTTCCTTTCATTGATGCTTTAAATCCTAGTGTCTGATTTTCCCTGGAAGGAACTCTGGTGTGGTTGTCTTCCTTCAGGATTTTATCCGTGATAAGATGCCTAACTAGGCTACAGTTGTAGAAAAATTTTAACACACATTCCTGTTAGCAGTATTGTTGGAGTTTTGTGTGTCAATTTGGATTGCATTAACGTGAAGCTTACAGAAGAGTTGGATCCTATATGTTAGGTTAGGAGGACAGAGTCATCATGTGCTATTCAAACAGATAAATCCTAACAGGAAAATGAGAGTCCAAGTATTTAGAGAATAGGGTTCTTTTTTAAGCAAGTAAAAAAATAATTTGTAATTAAGTTGAAATTCTGGGCTGCATTTTTCCTTTAATGTACTTGTTTAAAAGGGGATATAATACTCCCCGGTGTGTGTATGTATATATGCA
>CAUYQV010039882.1:0-10258 GCA_963574575.1 Galagoides demidoff | reverse complement strand
GTGAATATTTTATGAGGAAGACCCCCCCACACACACACCAGGGAACTGAAGCAACACCAAAAATACATTACTGGGACCTAATCAAACTAAAAAGTTTCTGCACAGCCAAGAACACAATACGTAAATCAAGCAGACAGCCCTTGGAATGGGAGAAGATATTTGCTGGTTATGTCTTCAACAAAGGTTTCATAACCAGAATCCACAGAGAACTCAAACGTATTAGCAAGAAAAGAACAAGTGATCCCATCTCAGGGTGGACAAAGGACTTGAAGAGAAACTTCCTTGAAGAAGACAGGCGCACAGCCTACAGACACATCAAAAATGCTCATCATCTTTAATCATCAGAGAAATGCAAATCAAAACCACTTTGAGATATCCTCTAACTCCAGTAAGATTAGCCCACATCACAAAATCCCAAAACCAGAGATGTTGGCATGGATGTGGAGAAAAGGGAACACTTCTACATTGCTGGTGGGAATGCAAACTAATACGTTCCTTTCGGAAAGAGGCTAGGAGTACACTTGGAGATCTAAAAATAGACCTGCTATTTGATCCTACAATTCCTCACTAGGTATATATCCAGAAAATCAAAAATCACATTATAACAAAGATATATGTACCAGAATGTTTATTGTAGCCCAATTCATAATTGCTAAGTCATAGAAGAAGCCCAAGTTCCCATCGACCCATTAATGGATTAATAAATTGTGGTATATGTACACCATGGAATATTATGCAGCCTTAAAGAAATATGGAGATTTTACCTCGTCCATGTTTACATGGATGGAGCTGGAACATATTCTTCTTAGCAAAGTATCTCAAGAATGGAAGAAAAAGTATCCAATGTACTTAGTCTTACTATGAAATCAACTTATAGCTTTCTTAGGAAAAATTATAGCCCAAGAAGGGGAAAGGAGAGAGGCCGGGGAGGGGAGGGGGAGGATGGGTGGAGGGAAAGTAATTGGTCGGACCACACCTACAGTGCATCTTACAAGGGTACGTGTAACGTTTACTAGGTGTAAGCTATACATTTCTTAACACAATAACTAAGAAAATGCCATGAAGGCTATGTTGACCAGTGTGATGAAATCCTTTCAAATTGTATGCAAAACCAGCACATCGCACCCCATGACTGCATTAATGTACACAGGTTTGATTTAATAGAAGAAGGGGAGGGGGAGAGGGAGAATGATAAGGAAGGAGAAGGAAGGAGGAAGGGGAAGAAGAGGAGGAGGAGAAGGAGGAAGAAACTGGTATTTGCGGTGGAATACTGGAAGCCTTGCAAATATAGGTATGTTGTCTCCCAAATCCCTGCTGCTTAAAAAAATATTTCTTTGTCTCTTGCCTATTTATTATTTCCTATTTTCTGATTTTTTGATGGCCTCCTGCCCCACCAAGTCACTGGAAGGGAACCCATCACATGTTGGGGCTGGCACCCAACAAATTACTACACAAAATTCCAAAGTCAAATATTTAATTTATTTATTTTGCAGTTTTTGGCCAGGGCTGGGTTTGAACCCGCTACCTCTGGCATATGGGGCCGGCGCCCCACTCCTTGAACCACAGGCGCCGCCTCCAAGGTCAAATATTAAAAAAATATAATTCAACAGCATTTTATTTCATGATCAGTTGTTTTCATACATGGAATGGAAAGATGGTTCAATATTGACAACATATTAGTAAAATTAATCATATTTATAGACAAAAAATAGAAAAATATGTGATCATTTCCATAGATGTTGATATGATAATCAATCAAATTTTGAAATCTATTACTTAAAACCTCTTAATACAAAGTGGAAAAATATTTTCTTGTAATTGATGCAAAATTCAATATTATATTTAATAGTGACTACTAAAAGGTTACCAGTAAGGTAGAAATATAACAAGGATGTTCACCACTATTTAGCTTGCTTTGGAGACACTAGCTGATAAAATCAGAGGAAAGAAGGAGGGAAAGGAAGAAATTGAAAGGGGGGTGTAAGTGTTCTTTTAGCACTAGTTACATGGTGAACACCAAGGAAACTGAAAGTAATCAACTGGTAAAATGACAGTAAAGAAACTACTGAAGGCTGTCTTCAGTACGGTGGCATAAATACAATTTATATCAAGTTGCAAATATCAAAATCCTTCCTATAAAAATCTAAATAAACCCCAGATAACTTAAAAATTTAAGTATGAAAAATAAAAATACAAGTGTCAGAAAAAATGGTTTTGTTTTAATTTTATAGTTTCAGAGAAAAAGAAAGACTCAGACTCTACGGTTACAATACAAAAACCAGACATCATAAAATAAGATTTTTTTTGTAAATTCAAGAAATTGCTCAGGATAAAGCTTAAAAGATAAATGTAATGAGGGAAAATACTGAATGCATACAACAAAGGACTGCTTCTTTAATATATGACAGCCTCCACATTTCAATATATAAAAGACCAAAACCCAATGAAAATGTCAAAAGATAGAAAATGGCAATATGGAAACATATCAAACTCATTCCTAACAAGAGAAATGAAAAGGAAAACTGCACTGAAACCCATCATTTCACCCAGATATTTAAAAATGTTTAAAAAACTATTTCATGCTGTTTATGAAAATATGAAAAATAATTCCAAATATTTATTACAATTTCTATGGAGAAATTGGTAATATCCGTCAAATATTAACATAACTATGACTTGAGGTTCAGAATTTTTGCAACCTCTATACTTTCAGGTGCATAAAGATAAATACACAAGGCCTCTTAATGAAACATTATTCATGACAGCAAAAATGGGTCATAACAAGGTGGCTCACTCCTGTAATCCTAGCACTCTGGGAGACCAAGACAGGTGGATTGCCTGAGCTAGAGAGAGACCTTATCTCTAAAAATAGCTGGGCATAGTGGTGGGCACCTATAGTCCCAGCTACTCAGGAGGCTGAGGCAAGAGTAGCCCAAGAGTTGAGCTCTAAAGCCCAAGAGTTTGAGGTTGCTGTGAGCTATGACACAACAGCAAGCATGCTACTGAGGGTGACAAAGTAAAACTCTATCTCAAGAAAAAAAATGGGTCACCATAAAAATATTCAACCATAGAGGACTTTGAGTAACTTGCTGTCTATCCACCAATAAAAAACTATCTATCATCTATTATCACTGTCATCTATCATCTGTCTATTATTATTATGCACTTATTGTTATTTATCTTTCCATCAATCATCTATCTGTCTATCTAAGAACAATAATAATATTAGCAGGTAGCACTCACACAGAATTTCCTGTTGTGGCAGAGGTAGAAGCTTTCTTGGGAAGTCTCTGTGTTCTAGGAGTTGTTTTCAGAGGCCTATAGTTTTGGAAGCACCTAATTTCTTACTTAAAATGCCTTCCTGTTTAAAATACCTACAGCAGTTTTCTCTTTGCCACCCTGAACCTTGAATCATATAACTTTTCCAGGAAAGATAAAAGAGCATTTCTATTGAGTGCTATAGTTTATGAAGAAAAAGATCACCATAAACTGGAATAAACATTGACTTTATCTGGAAGGATATAGAAACTCATAACAGCATTTGCTGCTTGAGGGGAATTAGAGACCCAGACCTCCACTGATGGGAGAAAGTCCCTTCCTCTAGTCCCTTAAGGATTTCATGATACCTTCCTTTCACATAGACCCTTTTGATTTCTGAATTTTACACCATGTATGTACCTTACTTATTTAAACAACTACATTCAGTAAGGCAAGATGTGTAACTAAGCAAACATTTTATACAAAGTAGAAAGCAAAGAAAATGAACACACCATGGAAAAGATAAATAAAAAATCCATTATGGAAAAAAAGCATATTACAAGAAAACAAACTAATGGTAATAATAGTCATTGTCCCTGTGAGTGCATTGTTCTGCTCTGTAGGAAGACTTCTAAAAATATGAATTTCATAAATATAAAGTAACTCAAAGAAAAGTGGTGTGTGTGTGCAAGAGAGAGGGAGAGAAAGAAAGAGAGGAAAAAGTGATTGGGCCCAGTGTGTCCTTAATAACAAGAATTTTCAGCATGGAAGAAAGGAGATACAGATATGATACAGAAGTTAAATGAAAATTTATTGACCTGAATTTGAATCAGAAATATAACCATTTTTTTCCCTAAGAAATGAAAACAACTAAACTTAGGTTGTAGTTGTAGCTAATAATAAATCTAGAAATGATGACCAACCCCAAAGCAAAGAGCATCCCTTACCCACCCTGTGATCTCTATAAGTACTGCCCATTGGAATGAGCCAGGGCTCCTTAAACAGATGACTAATTCCTGCTTAGGACAGAAATGACCTGAAATATCTGTTCGCACCAGATATCAAAGAAGCCAGGTTTGTATACAAAGAACTCAGAACCCAACTTGAAGAAGCTCCCACTGACCAACCATGGGACACTTTGATAATCAGTAACTGTAATTGGTTGGAGCACCTGAAATATGTTTAAACATTTTGGCTCATAAAAATACTAAATACATAATACTATTTAATGCACACAGCTCCCCCCACACACAAACACATGAAAAGAAGAAAAAAAAGTTTCAAACAAAATTAGTTTGTTTTCTTGTATTATGCTTTTCTTCTATAATGGATTTTTTATATTCAAACATTTACATAAAGTTTAAAATTTAAAAAAAAAAGAAAGTACATTGGCTCATTGGTTACCTCTGGAAGACACTAATGGGAAATAATCAGGTTTTTAACTTTTTCTCTCGAGTTTCCTTTACAAATTGAAGGGGAAGCTAGTATTCCATCTAACAAGTGAACATAAAGGCTGATAAAATTAGAATATCGATATTTCATAATCCCTACTGAATTAATGGGTCTAAGTCCTGCACATCAATGATTGCTGACATCACAAAAAAAGAGGTACCCAGACATTATAGTCCTTCAGCTGGAGGAGTAGCATCTGTGAGCTAGGCCTCCAAATAATCATGCCTGAACCAAATCAAGTCCCTAGATCCCACTACTGATCCAGCAGAAATACAAGAGCAGAGGAAGATGTTAAATGTGATCAAGAGAACTAGAGACTGATTTGCTTATAAATACTAATAAAAAGCCTTAATAAGATATTAACAAATAGAGCTCATTAGTGCATTATAAAAAAAAATAAACCATAGCCAAGTATAGGGCCATCTCAGTCACCATAAAGAGGCCTCAATACAAGGAAAGCTACCAGTTTAATTGATCATATTAAAATCAAAGAGAAAGCCTACTATTAAGCATCAAAATTCATGCTTAAAACCTTTAGCATAATAGAAACAAGAATATTTCAATTATTTAATAAAATATATGTACATATACATGCATGATATATCACTTAATGGTAAAATATTCCATTAAAATTCAGCACATGTGGTTGTGCATTATCTCTATTATTTAATTTATTATTGCCTGTTATTGAACAAAAGAAAGAAAGAAATATAATTATAGGAGAGAGGGAGCCAAAAGTATCATTATTTTTAGATGATAATTACCCATCGTCTAAACCTAAAAGAATACAAATTTTATTATAAGAAAAAAGGGAATCCAGCAAGATGGTCAAAGAGTCATCATCCTGATAACAAAAGCTACTCATGTACCAGGCACTGTGCTGGGAGAGTCTCACCTATGTGCGCATTTCATTCTCATAACAGTCCTCTATTATTACTATTATCATTCTCATTTTATAGACAAGGAAACTGAGGCACAGAGAAGTTAATAATTTGTATGAGTTCCAAATAATTATGTGACAAACCAATATACAAAGCAATAATATTCATATTTTCATACTATAACCACTTTTTGAAATTTCCCATTGATAGGCTGGTGCAGTGGCTTACCTGTAATCCTCACACCCTGGGAGGCCCAAGTGGGTGGATTGCTTAAGCTCAAGAGTTCAAGCCAGGCACAGCTAGAGTGAGACCCCTACCTCTACTAAAAATAGCTAGGTGTTGTTGCAGATGCCTGTAGTCCCAGCTGCTCAAGAGGCTGAGGCAACAGGATCACTCGAACCCAGGATTTTGAGGTTGCAGTGAGCTATCACACCATGGTACCTCTACCCAGGGTGACAAAGTGAGACTATCTCAAAAAAAAAAAAAAAAATTCCCCTTGACAATAACCACCTGATTTAAAATATCTAGGAATATGTCTATCAAGAAATGAAGAAGATATATATGATTAAAAGGTAAGAAAGGAAAAAGATGGATAGAAGAGTTACTGGATTTCTGAATTCCAACTTCTTGGTCCTTGGACCAGCCATCTCCAAACCATCAGACCTTCCCCTGGGATTCAGTGTGTATGGGGTCTTATCACAAGGAGGCTTGGGGCATCTGAGAAGAAAGCAGAGGTTCTGTCATGAAAGCAGCCCCCACACTTGTCAGTTTCCGGCTCAGGGCAGCAGGTGAAGGTCTGCCAACATCCAATTAAGTGAATTTATAGGTGTTATTATTCAATTGAAAAGGTGTAATTGAGAATCATCAAAACAACATGATAATTTGTTTATTTATTTATTATGTTCATGATAATTTGCAAATTATCTCATAATAATATATTTAAGTAAGATTTTTTTTTTGTAGCTAAGAAGTCCCAATGCTGCTAAACTTTTCTATAATTAGAAGTGTCTCAATAGTTTGTTACCTGAAAGATATTTTTGAAACATAACTAGACAAAATCTACTTCTTCAAGGTAAATTTCGGGTTTTAACAAGGAGAAAAGATAACCCTTTCTTGAAAGAAAAGTGCTAAGATGAGGGTATTCTTGCTGCTGATAGGTGATTCTGTGTCATTGAGAAAATTCTTATAACAACATCCTTAAAAATTGAAAAACAGAGTTTTTTTAAAGTGAAGTATTCCAAATGAAGAACTCACTTGATAAAAAATATAAATAGGACATCTTCTAATCAGTCTACAAGGCCTTCTGATCCACACCAGGGAAGATGAGCCTGGCGCCCTTACATGTGGGCAGAATCAGTGGGTGGGCTGGGCTACAGGAGGCCCCGCCTGGCAAGGGCAGCCAGTGCCATGCAGCTTCCATTTTGATGAACAAGTGTTTCAAAGAATCCCTTTTCAACAATGCTGGAGATAAAAAGGAAGTATTAAAATAAACAGAATCTAGAACCAGAACTTCACATGGTTGTATCAAAAGATTCAAACAAAAATCTTCAAAAATGATGATGCACATTGAATCACACATTGCTCTATTATTAATATTTTCTAGTGGAAATAAGGTAGTTTTTTTGTTTTGTTTTATTTTGTTTGAGACAGAGTCTCACCATGCCCCCCTCGGTAGAGTGCCAGAGGCATCATAGCTCATGGCAGCCTCAAACTCTTGGGCTCAAGTGATTCTCTTGCCTCAGCCTCCCAAGTAGCTGGGACTACAGGCACCTATCACATGCCCAGCTATCTTTTCTTGAAGTTGTCATTGTTGGTTAGCTGGCCCAGGCCAGGTTCGAATCCACCACCTTCAATGTGTGTGGTTGGCGCTGTAACCACTGTGCTACATTACTGGGGCCAAGCACCAGTAAAGCAGGTTTTTGTATTATTACATAGAATCAAAATATTTTTAAAATAATGCTTATTTTATCTTCAATTTATTCCTTTTAATTTATATTTTTGCATACATGTTATAATGAACACAGTATTATAATGCAATGGTATAGCTAAATACTTGGCCATTTGGTGACCATAATGATATTCAACAATGAGGTATATAGCATTTTTTATAAAACGAGTTCACGAACTTAACTGTCCAACTTTGTGCAATAACAGCTCTAAAGATGACTCTAGAAAAAGAGTTACAAAATCACTTTGAAGGGTGGACTAGGTGCTGGCATTGGTGCATAGCTTCCCAAGGGGAATATTTCTAAGGTAACCAGAGTGGTATTCAGCAATGAGATATGTAGCTTTTTCTAGGATGAGTTCTTGAACTTCATTGTCAAGGCATATATATATGCCTTATCCATAATAAGTACAAGTAACTATGGGCTGCAGTTTTTGAAATGCACTTTTTAAAAAAACCTTTTAGGGCACATGTTAGAATTTGTCAACTTTTATATTGACTTTACTACACTGATAATGGGTAATCAAATAATCTCCTTGACAGCATAGCAGCTAGGAAATTGATTATTTATAAAAGTCTGCCCCCTCCTGAGACTTTGAAAAGTGTTACTTATTGGTTCAGTTGATAAAAGCAAAGTATGGTATTAAAATACACAAAAACACTCAACACAATCTTTGCTGAAACATTTGCATTTGATAATAGAAAAGATAATAGAAATCTATTTGATAATAGATTTAATCTATCTTTCCAATAAATATTCGTATTTTTAAATCTCTGCAGATTAATAAACCAATTTCTTGATAGCTTTTTACTCTTTAGCAATGCTGAAAAATATCAAATTCCCATGTGAAGCCATCTGACATTAAATATTATTATTAACATTTTGCTTCTTTGCCTTTGCAGCAGGCCACTAAAGAGGTAATTCCCTGAAAAACTAAGTTTCTGGTTTCTCTGTCAGAAGAATTATTCACCAGCAGAAGAACAGCAAAAGGTCAACTACATAATCTGTAACTACTTTCTGTAAAGGAACAGTTTATCATGGCTCTCAAACCTCAGCTGCACATTGCAGTCTCTGGAGGTCTTTAGAAAGCCCTGATTCCCTGGCCTCTCCCCACTCCTGAGGGTCTGAAGTCAATGGTCTGGTTAAGCAGCCTTTCAAAGCTCTCCCAGTTAAATACATGAGAACAATAGCCCAGACCCTGGTGACATAATTGTAATTGTGGTGGCAAAGATGTCAATGGCTGAAGGGCAACCGCATGTCTGTCCACATGCGAAACAATCACCATGAGAGGTGAGGGTTCCATTCCATGCCAACGGCCTCATCTGCCTGCCACCGTTCAACACAGGAATTAGTTTAGTTTTCTTCCGACCGTTATTTTCAGTTATATATTTTTTTCTCAACTCTAAGCTCTTCACAGGGTTTTAAACAGTTATTTGGGGTTCACTTTTTTATGAAGCAGAGAAAATGTCATGAAATGCTTTCATGGTATACCTGAAGTCATAAAAACAAAGTTTTGTGTTAGGCATGTACAGATCCTTACTAACAGAAAAAGAACAAAAGTTCTATTGCAATCCATCTTCCTAAAAATAGTAAGCAGTTAAGACTTTGGAAATGCAGTAGAAATGAGAAAGAAAACATGTGGCTAATGAACACAGGTGCCTTGATCACTTTAATTTTGAAACAGAATTGAATGGTATTTACAAAGGAGGGAGATGCAAAAAGGAACTGGGATCTTGACAAGCTGTGATTTACTCACTTTCATGTTTTTAGCTAATAAAGCAAACAATATAGAAAATTGTCACATTCTTAGAGTCTCATAATAGACATTCTTCTAAATTGGATGCTGTAGCATGGAGGGTGCTGATGCTACTGGCTCAGGCAGCACACCAAGCTAGAACTACTGCCATAGAAGATCACTGCATTAATCCAGGTGAGAGAAGATGAATCTGAAATAAGGCAATGGAGAAAGAGGCAGGACAAATCTAAGAAATATTTAAGAGTGTTATTAGTCAGGGATCTCCAAAGAAACAAACAATAGAAAGTGTATGTGTGTGTGTGTGTGTGTGTGTGTGTGTGTCTGCGTGCAGAAAGAGATTTATTATGAGCCCTTGGTTCACATGATTATGGAGGCTGAGAAGACCCATGATCTGCCACCTACAAACTGGACACCCAGGAAAGCTGATGATGTAGTTTGTACACCTGAGAGCCAAACAGCTGATGGATAGATTCTAGTCTAAGTTTGAAGACCTGAGGACCAGGAGTACCAAGAGAGGAGAAGATTTTTTTTTTTAATTGAATGGTAACTTCTGGAGTACAGTGTGGTGTTTTCACATTCAATTTGAAACATTTCGTCAAACTGGTTAACATAGCCTTCATGTCATTTACCTAGTTATTGTGCCAAAACGTTCATATTCTACTCTTAGAAAGGTTTACTTGTACCTTTGTAAGATAAACCACAGAAGTGATCCCTCCAATCCCCGAGAGGAGAAGATTGATGTCCCAGCTTGGAGTCAGAAGAAGATAAATTCCTCTTTCCTCTGCCTTTCTGTTCTATTCTGCCCTTCAATTGATTTGATGATGCCCCCCCTACATTGGGACGGAACATCTGCTTTTCTCAGTCCACCAATTCAAGTGCTAATCTCTTCTGGACACAAGTGCTAATCTCTTCTCTTTATATAATATGTTAAATATAATGTTTCACAAAATGCACATACCGTAGCC
>CAUYQV010039876.1:0-12966 GCA_963574575.1 Galagoides demidoff | reverse complement strand
GCCTGTGGTCCCAGCTACTTGGGAGGCGGAGGCAGGAGACTCGCTTGAGCCCAGGAGTTGGAGGTTGCTATGAGCTGTGATGCCATGGCACTCTACCTAGGGGGATAGCTTGAGGCTCCGTCTCAAAAAAAAAAAAAGAATCTTTTCATAGGTCAGGTGCAGTAGCTAACACCTATAATCCCAGCACTCTGGGAGGTTGAGGCTGGTGGATCCCCTGAGCTCCTGAGATGGAGAAAAGCCCAACCTAGGCGAGAGAGACCCCATCTCATTGTAGCGGGCTCCTGTAGTCCCAGGTACTTGGGAGGCTGAGGCAAGAGAATCACTTGACCTCCAAGAGTCTGAGGTTGCTATGAGCTATGAATTGTGTTGGGGGCAACAAAGTGAGACACTGTCTCAAGAAAAAAAAAATCTTTTCATTAAGCAAACGATTCTTTTCTAGGTTCCTTTTTAGGTTGGGATGTTCATATGCTAAGCCATTGGGAGTAGGTAGGTCAACAGTGCTCCCATAAATGCAGTGATAAATGAGGCAGCTTTCCTGACTCGAACCAACACTAATTCTCCTCTTGCAATTTTCTAGAAACCCTAGAGAGGAAAAAAATCACCTCCTCTAAGGACTGTCCTCCATAGGAAAATAGAAAGAGGGAAGGAAGGAAAAACAGATCTGTCCTGGGTACTGTGGTGAAGGAGGTGGGGGGTTGGGAGGTGGTACTGACAGGTGAAAGCAGCATTCCTGCTGCAGTAGAAGGTGGAGGAAAGCTAATCTCTCCAGTCAGCCATTTGGCAGGCAATGAGTCCAGATAGAGCTGGTCACTGCAGTTGCTCATTTCCAGGCATGAAGAGTGCAGCTGCAGACAATCAGCAGGTAAACTGCGGTGCAGGTGGAAGCTCTTGGGTCTCTGGACACTGGCAAAAATACGCACTATTAAACTCTTTTAGTGAGGATGATTTCATAGGGGGAAAACAGACTGCAACTTCAGAAGGAAGATAGAGGCAGAGACTGTATTACTTTCCCCCATAGAATATTTCATTCTGAATTTTTTTTTTTACACAAAATTTGTCCCTCCAGCCCTACAGGAATGGTAGCTCCACAAGGGCAAAGACTTTATCTCATCATGGAGATAGCCCTAGCACCTAAAACAGTGCCTGGCATATAGAATGGCCTCAATAAAGAATTGTTGAATTAATGAATGACTCATCCTTGAAAAAACATTTGAGGAAGAACAATGTCTCTGTAGGGGAAGGAGGCATAGTGTGCCCTAAAAGACCAGATTCGTATTGAGATAGGGAGGGAGACGATGTGGTGGGTATGATCTAGCAAGGCAGGAGGGTTGAGCCTCTGCAAGGTGGTGACTTTGGGCCAGTCTCTTCACCTTCTCCACTTCTATCTTTAAAAAAAATACATACATGTATTCCTGTTCTGCCTATATCAAATAGGAAAGCATATATGATATAACTTTGGAGATTGAAATGCTATATAAATGGCAAACTCATATTGGATGCCAAAGACTTGGCTTCTAGAATAGGTAACAGCACTGCTACTTGATGATGACGATGACGGTAATACAGTACTAAGAGCTACTAGGTACCGACCAATTATATGTGCCACGCCAGCACTATGCTAAACAAATCATATCCAATTATCTCATTTCAACTTCATCACAACCTTCTGAGGTATGCTGTGTTAACGCTGTTTTACATATGTAGGAACTGGAGCTCAGAGAGGTTCAGTAATTTGCCTAAAGTCACACAGTATATGAAAGGGCTCGTATTCAAAACCTAGTCTGACTGACTCCAAAGCTTGGTGCTCTTGGCCACTCACTACACTCACTATGCTAGATGTCTGATCTTGGGCAGGATGCTTCTGCCTCTTTAAGGTCTGTAAAATGAAAAGAGTTATACCAGGTTACCTCTTACAGACCTTCCCCATCTGACATTTGGCGGTCTGTTCTGATTCCTGCTCAGATCCAGCTGATGGAAACTACCTGAATGAAAGTGTGGAGAAGTGGTAATAATTCAGTCCCTTCATCTTCTTAGTTAGGATTTCTTTTTTCAGAAGAAGAGGAAGAAGTGGAAATATTCGTGCCCTATCTGTATCCTGGGACAGTTCCCTTCAAAGAGTCAGTCCTATCTTGGGCCTGCAGGAATCCTGTCTCATTTAACCCTTTTCGGATGGAGGACCTGATGCTCGTGGAAGGCACTCCCTAAACCGCCCAGCACTTAATGCGGGAAGGAAACAGGAAGGGGGAAGGACAGAAGTCCCTCGGCCAATCTGGACCAGGCCAGGGGTCTGCAGGCAGTCCGGGAGTGGGAGGCCAGCGGCCCCACTCCCGACCATTCTCTCCCGCAGCTGAGCTCTGGCCTCCCAGCCCTCTGGCCAGACACTTAACCTCCCCGCTCCCGTTCCCTCCTCTGCAAAGTGGGATCCGAATTCCTGTTCAAGGGACTGCAGCGATTAAGTAAGATAAATATTTGGAACGTATCTGGTATGCTTCATACCGTGCTCTATCTTCGTACCCCCGGGGAAAAGCTAGAGGGCTGGAAAGCCCCCGACCCCATGGCAGGTGGCGGGCGGAGAAGGGTCAGGGCTGCAGAGCTCTGAGTCCTGTCGCGGCGGACCCCGAAGGCGCCTACTCCAGGGGGCGGCCTGGGGCGCACCGGGGTCTCCCGGCCCAGGCCGAATCACAGCTGCAATTACCAGCCCGCGGTGTCTCCGGCCCCAAAGCTCCCCGGAGTCCTCACCTCCGACTCCCGCCGCTGGCTTCGGAACGCGTCGCGGCCCTTGGGGGCCGCCTGCTTCCCTTTGCCGCCGCCGTTGCCGTTGCCGTTGCCGTTGCCGTTGGCTGGCGGGCCCCCGGCCCCGGGCACGGCCAGGTCCTCCATGCAGCAGGCAGCGGCTCCCCTCAGGGCTCAGCGCGCTCTGCCCCGGGCGACCCCACAGCCGCGCTCCCGGAGCCCGGCTCCGCCCCTCCACCTCTATTGGCTCCGACCGTTCACCGCAGAACCGCCCCGCGACGCGATTGGCTGCTTGACCAGCCGGAGCGGGACTCGAAGGGTGGGGGCTTGATCCAGGGGGTTATTTGTTTTTTTTATTTTTTTAAATCTTTCCCTTTAGACCTGTAGCCTTGCTAGTAGCCCGCGACTTCTACACTGGCTCCCGGCTCCATCTGCTAAATTCTGGGCCTTGAGCTCAGGCGAGTTCTTTGCCTGTCTTAGCACTCACCCCTGCCTCAAAAGAGACCTTTTCCAGGAGCTCTAGTCTACCCTCCGGCTTCACTGCAGTCTCCGTTTCCCCTTTACCACGGACCCGGACCCCGTAAACGCTGGCTCCTGCGCACGTCACACATCCCCCTTAGTCGCAAGGGAGGGATGGGACCGCCAGGTGACCAAGACACCGAGGGACTCGTCCTTTCTGAAAGCAAAAATTTCTGGAGAGAACGCCGAGTTTGCTTGGGTGGGAGACGGGGTTGAGCGGTGGGGTGAGGGCGTTTTTACTTTACTGAAATTGCTGCTGCTGCCAGGGCTGCTCCAGCTCATTGGCCCTTCTCTGCTGTAGTGGGAACCCTTCCTCATGGAGGTGAGCTGGGAAGTAAATGTTGAATGAAGATCAGATCCCCATCCTCACCTGCTTCCCAGTCCTTTCCTTCCTTCCACTCTCCTTTCTGAGATCCTTCTTAAGGGTCAAAAGAAACTGATGAGTCTGCCCTCTCTTGAATTTGTCTCAGTGGCAGCTTGCTGTAAATGTTTAAGCACTCTGACTTGTTAATAGAGACCCAAACAAGTAGGCTGAGGGGAACCAACCGGTGGGACCAAGTAACTATCCATAGCTTGTTTGCTTTAGGAAGGGGATTGCGGGGAATGTCGAACTGTGCTTTGTGCTGGGCATTGCACTAGGCACTCTCCTAGTATATTGATATCATAACTCTGACAGGTTATTTTCACTAATCCAGTATTACTGATGAGGAAACCAGGACTCACAGATTACTCCTTGCAATTCTCAAGGTATATTCTGTCTCAGCGTCTCCCATAGGCTGCTTTCTAGAGGAATCTTCTGTTCTCTTGGTTGACTCTTTCTTTCTTATAGATTCTACTTAGTTATCACCTCTTCCTGCATAAAGCCTTTTGACCTTCCTTAACCCATTCAGGCTATGCTGATGTCAAGCCAACTCCACCTCAATCCAAAGTCTTAACATTTTCCATTATGTGCCCTTTTGGTATCTTAGGGACAATTCTGCCCCTTTCTTACCATATTTCCTGCTCACTCTTCCTTCTGCTAGTTAGAAGGTGACAGAACAGGGCAGGCTTGAGAGCACTCCTTGGAGCTTTCTGGGTTCCTTTCTCTCCTTGAGCCCCAACACACCTTACTATACACATCCATCTTCTCTCTCTTTTTTTTTTTTTTTGAGATGGAGCCTCAAGCTATCCCCCTGGGTAGAGTGCCATGGCATCACAGCTCATAGCAACCTCCAACTCCTGGGCTCAAGCGAGTCTCCTGCCTTGGCCTTCCAAGTAGCTGGGACCACAGGCGCCCGCCACAACGCCCAGCCGTTTTTTGGTTGCAGCCATCATTGTTGTTTGGCAGGCCCGGGCTGGGGATTCGAACCCACCACCTTAGGTGTACGTGGCTGGCGCCTTAGCCAATTAAGCCACAGGCGCCGAGCCCACATCCATCTTCTCTTTCCTCTCCCATACCTACTCCTAACCCAACCTGGACATAGGCTTCTTGAGAGTAGGACCAAGTTTCATTCATTTGTGTATGCCTTGTTTATGCATGTTTAACACAGGGTTTCACAATCTCTGTACTAGTGACATTTGTGGCTGAAAATTATTTATGGGGGGGGGGTGCTGTCCCATTGCAGGATGTTTAACAGAATTCCCTGGCTTCTCAACTAGATTCCTGTTGTACCCTCCCCCTAGTCGTGACAACCAAAAATGTCTCCAGATACTGTAATATGTCCCCTAGGTGGAGGACAAAATCTCCCGTTGAAATTCACTGGTTTATAGACTGAATTGGTATGAATTTCCAAGAACGTCTCTGGCTCAAGGCCTAATTTATTTGATTTTGGGGGTAGGGAGTGTAATTGTTAAACTCTCGAAAATTTACACCCTGCTTTAAAATTCACAACCCACGCCTGACTCATCCCTACTTCAGTGTGATAAAACTGCCACAGCACAGTTCACTGGGGTTTCTTAATAAAAATAATTCCTTATTCTATCTTTCTTCTTCCCAATAGTTCCTCTTCCCAACAGCCCTAGGACTGACAAGCCCTAAACTTCAGATTCTTTTGTAAGCCTGGTTAATCAGCAGGATCCCAATACTGGTGGCAGAAAAGAGTGGCCGGTTTTGAGGCTTTGATTCTTTCCCTGCCTATTACTAAAACAAAGAGTGAAGGCTGATCTTCAATTGGGAGTAGGATAGAGGACAGCTCTCAAGTCCCCTTGGCTTCCATCTAAAGCCAACTGCTGAGCCTAGAGCTCCATCTGGCTTTACTTTCAGAGAAGGAATTTCAAAAACTGGTGTAAAGACTACAAAAAATCATAAGGAGAGACCTCAATCCATGATCTTTTCCACACTAGAGTGGAACGGAAGAATGGGAAGATCAGACATCTAATTATGGGCCCAGATATTCAGAACGTGTCATAAGGAGGAAGGTAACTGGAAGTAACTGGAAGAAGTAACAAGAAACCACAGATTAACTGAAAACTTTGAAAATATAGGCCATGGAATTGACTTTTTTTTGAGACAGAGTCACCCTCTGTTATCGTGGGTAGAGTGCTATGGTATCATCATAGCTCATACCAACCTCAAACGTGGTGGGTTCAAGTGACCCTCCTGCCTTACCCTCCCAAGTAGCTGGGATTACAGGTAGGTGATCACTATAATGCCTGGCTAGTTTTTCTATTTTTAGTAGAGATGGGGTCTCATTCTTGCTCAGGATAGTCTCAAACTCCTAAGCTTAAGCAATCTACTCACCTCAGCTTCCCAGAATCCTACGATTACAGGTTTGAGCCACCACACCTGACCAGGAATTAGTAATTTCTTTTAGCTTCCTTGTCAGCAAAGGAGTTGATAGTCATCAATACCATCAGTCACAGAGGCACCCATAAGGCACCCAAACCTGGAAGTAGTCAAGGCTGGTCTATAAGTCTTACCTTCTTGCAGAGATGGTTCCAGTCTTATTGTTTCTAAAGTTATTAAAAACCTACATTACCCATTTCCCTTGTCCCAGAATTCAGGTTTTCTCCAAAACTTGAGCAGAGGGATACAGGTATAAATAGGTATAGTTATAAGGATCAAACATATTATTTTCCCCATGTAAGCATTCTACTTTAACCCAGAGGTCAGATATTTGATTAAATAGCATCTGGCACTGATAAAGCTTAAAAATAAGATGCAGAAGTGGTTATTATTTATTTATTTATTTTTTGAGACCATCTCACTATATCACCCTCAGCAGAGGTGGCGTTACAGCTCACAGCAACCTCTAACTGTTGAGCTTAAACAATTCTCTTGCCTCAGCCTCCCAAGTAGCTGGAACTATAGGTGCCCACCACAACGCCTGGCTATTTTTTTTCTTTTTGGTTGTAGCTGTCATTGTTGTTTGGCAGGCCCAGGCTGGATTCGAACCTGCCAGTTCCAGTGTATGTGGCTGGCACCCTAGCCGCTAAGCTACAGGCGCTAAGCCAAGATGCAGAAGTCTTTGGGTTTTTTTGTTTGTTTGTTTTTCAGAGATAGAGTCTCAGTCTATCACCCTTGGTAGAGTGCTATGGCATCACAGCTCACAGCAACCTCCAACTCCTGGACTTAGGCGATTCTCTTGCCTCAGCCTCCTGAGTAGCTGGGACTACAGGCGCCTGCCAGAATGCCTGGCTATTTTTTTGTTTGCAGTTTGGCTGGGGTCGGGTCGAACTCACCACTCTCAATATATGGGGCTGGCACCCTACACACTGAGCCAGAGGTGCTGCCTGATGCAGAAGTCTTTTGGCCAGGCTGGGTTCGAACCCACCACTCTGTGTATATGGGGCCGGCGTTCTACTCACTGAGCAACAAGTGCCGCCCCCCAATGTAGAAGTCTTAAAGTACCTGCTTTTTGAGTCTAGCACGTAGCTAGGATAATATAGTAGAGAAAGAATAAAACATCCTTCTCTTCCCACAAAAGGCATGTGTGGATGTAATGATGCAATGGAGGTTGTAGGGCCTGAGACAAGGAGTTGATGTTTATGCAGTCAGCAATGTGTGCCAGGCTCCATAAGCAGCATTTTTTACACATCAAATCATTAAGGATTATCTCCTTCCCCTGGAGATAATCATTACCTATTTCACAGGCAAGAAAGTCTCTGAGTTATTATATAATTGGGCCAAGTTATACAACTTGTAAATGGCAGAGCTAGGATTCAATTCCAAGTTAGTTTGATTCAAAATCCAAGCTCTTTCCACAATACTGTGGGGTGGAGAAATGTTCATGGCAGTGGGCAGCCTGGGCTTATCTCATGAATCTGAAACTAAGACCTAGGCTCCATCCTTCACAAAAGAGGAGTCAAGCCTACCCTAGGAGAACAAACTCACAGGCTTCATTGCTAGCTGCTGCATTTTCCCTCTTACCTGAAATGGCACCAGCTTTGAGCATTACCAATATCCCAGACTATTCTAGCCCTGTGAACCTTAGTCTAAATAAATAGATGTCAAAGTGGTAGACCTTGTTAAACAAAGAAAATATCTGCCTACAGGATGCAGAACTGGTTTAAGTTGTCCACTAAATAAGGTGGCTATCAGAAAGCTATCCAAAGTTGAACCTGGCTAGTTGGATTTATCCTCTGATTACTAATTTAATCACACAACCTGATTTAGAGACAAACCTCTGATTGATTTCTTTCTTTCATTTCGCTAAACACATTTGGGTCTTGGGTATTAGGATCCTTTGGTCCCAAACTGTGAAGATGCTGACTTCTTGAGCTCTCCAGGTAAGGGCAGCACACAGAGGGCTCAGGGGTTCTAAAACATGCTTTAGTTCCTCTCCCTTAGCCTATAATTCTCAACTCCCCAAGGTGGATTTGGGAAGGTAGGTTCCTTACACACACACAGCCAGAGTGTAGGGGGCAGGGGCAAGGGCAAAGGAGCGGGCAGACAAGATATTTACCATCAAAGCTAAGGCCATTCAAACATGCCTACTGGTAACTTTCAGCTTTGCACATCCTCACCCTACAGCAGGTTCTCTAGCTTGTTGCCCAGAGACCTCTCTCATCTCTGAATTCCTCATTCACAGAAGCAAAGAATCCTCTTAAGACAAGCATCCATTTTAAGAATATTTTATTTGTGTTTTGAGATTACATAGTCATTATTGCTGATCTAATACAATCACTTAGACATAAAGATTTCCAAGAGCTTCTCAGAAATGGTGATCCTTAGAAGTTTTTATTCCTTTCAGTAAGATGACAGAACTAGATTATTACTTATATATATGTGTGTGTGTATATATATATATGTGTGTATATAGTTTAGAACTTGTCCACATACAATTTGCTGGTGTTGCCTATTTTCCTTCCATAATTTTCCTTTATTAAAAAAGCTTAATGCAACAATTTTGCATTTTGATTCCTTTTTTAAACCATGACAAAGTTAATTTGGGGAAAACCACAGGAGCAGCAATTTCAGATCTGTTTAGAGAAAAGCTAAGCAGCAAAAAGCTTTGCAGGAGTGTGTGGCTGGGCAGCCGTGCTCATGTGGCAGGGTGGGGAGCAAGAGGGCAGGAGGGCAGAGGGAAGTAGACTAGATATATATTTTTTTGAGGAAAAGAAAACTATTTCCCTTAAGAAGGCAAAAAGTCTTGAAAACTATCACAGATTCATTATAGAGAAAATAGTATGTATCCTCACAGGCAAGGAGACAAAGAGATAATTAGCCTTCTTTCCCATGTTTCCAGATAGCTAGGATGCATCTAAGTGAGAAGTTGAAAGAAGACACATTTGCTCTGATTCCAAGGGTGGAGGGAATAATGACCAGACTTCCAACACTAAGACAGAACCCAAATACTCAGGAAACCCGGGCCGCCTCCTTCTTAATGGTTGCTGACACAGGGTTGCCAGAGTGTAAGAAGAGAGTTCACCTGAAACACAGAGGCAGATACCTCATCACAGACAGCAACACTGGCAACCTAACTTAGAAGCCCAGTGTGGCTCCTTTTTTATTTGAATGGGCCTCTTCACTATGACAAGGCAGAGTATACTCTGTAAGTACCGGCATATATTAAGCTCCACAGAGAGCAAGGCTTTGCTGAGAATCAGCAGATTATGATTTTTGGTGTAGGAACATAATAAATTAGAGTCCATATATCTGCTGAATGAAATCTTCTCTTGATCTATGATGAGGTACAAAGATCTGAATCTTTTACTAAAGGGATCCAGTTAATTACTACAAAAATCAGAACTGGGTAAGCAAAAAGAATTGAGTGGCTTAGTGGAATTTTCAGCATTTATGATCTTCCTTATATAAAAGAATACAGTCATGTATGTGGCACTTCTCCATACTTGCTGAGACATATGGCCTCTGAAGAATTGGACCGTGTGTGCTGAGCCTGTATACAAATAGTCATTTTTCCAAGTTCTACCTCCCTTCTTCCAAAAGTAAGGTCTGAGGGCATATGTGAAGACCAAGGGAAGTTGGAGAGGGTAATGGTTGGGGGGAGAATAAGGATGGGAAAGTTACAATGATCACGGATGTTATGTTGTTTCCTTGAGTCACCTCAGTCTTGAGACTTTGAGGCAGACCAGAATAGGAAAAAAATGAGAAACCAACAGAGCGTTAAATTGGGTCAGTAAGGGGAAAAGGGACTCATTTAATTCAATATTCCAAGGGCCACTCCAGACTTTAACTCTTAGAACTAATCTGCTTCTAGTGAAACTCCTGAGACCAACATGTCAGTCTCCAAAAGGAATCCAGTTCTTGGGTGGGACATAAAATTTCACACTGCTTACATTACTAATATTTTGTAATATTGGAGTTACTCAAGAAACTATCTGTGAAATATAGAATCTTTAAGTTGAAGAGGTCAATCATAAAGCCTAAGTCAGTGGAGAGGAAAGACCACAGGTTGCAGATCTCAGTTTCATAAAAGGCAATGGCCAAAGGGATAAAATGTCTGCGAGATGCAAACTGGTCAAACTAGCTTTGATCATCTGGATACAGCCTACAATGTCATCTCTGCATCCTTCAGTCACTCAAGTGGCAAAAGCCTTCCTGGGAAACAAATACATATACTATTTCTTTAGGGTGTCATGCTGTGGGCCTGAAAGATCTGTCCCATTTCCAAAGCCATACACCCATAAATCCCTGGGAAAGTATGCCTTTCCCTACCTACTTTCAGAAGTAGTTTTAGGCAACAGCAGAACTTTCAGGAAGCAATGTTTCAGCACAAAACCTCCTTTCTGAGACAGTGCCAATCTGGAAAGGCTTCTCAGGAAACTAGTTAAATGACAAGGAAAAGTAAAACTATGGGGCCTAATGGATGTGGTCCCCACTTCCTGAGCAGAGGTTGGTTGGGTCAGAAAGACAACAAAATAAATGTCTAACACCAGAGCTATGGAGGAAATAATGGAGGCACATCCCTCTAGGAACCAGAAAGCATTAAAATGGACATAAATATTCAAGGAGAAGAAAGGAGTCCTGGGTAAGGAAGGAGACCCCCAATAGGCACAGCAAAGCTGAATTCTTGGGGTAGCTTGACAAAGCTATAAATAACATTCCTTCCTTACTAGCCTTTGTATAAAGAAGGCAGTGACAGTGATGGTCAAGGCTGTGTTAATTCAGAGGTTTCCAAAAGACCTTACCTGGGGAAGGGCTAAAGCTGAGAAAGGCAGCTGCTGATAATTTTTTTCAAAAACCCCCAAGGAACAAGGGGTCTGGAATCCCTGGACTAACTCCTGAGCCTGAACAAGAGAAAAATGGCATTGCTGAGGATTTAGAGTCCACAGGGAATGACACGAACGATGCAGTGGGAGCAGTTACCCCATGCCTTTCTTTCCTCGGGCTGTCCTCTGTGACTCTCATGGCCCTCAGGGCAGTAACCACACTCTGGGCCAAAGCTATAGGCACAGGATTCTAGATTTTAATAAATAAATAATCTAACACATAGGATGAGCACGGCGGGCAGCTCTGATTAGAGAAGCAGCTTGCTGAATTCTTTCTTGTATAGTAGTGGAGGAAAAGGCTTGGAGTTTTATTCCTTAAAACTTCTGGCTTGAGTTACAGGAACTTAATACCTAGAGGGAAAAAGAAAGATGAGACTGTGATGTTATCAGCTAGTGGGGTTCAAGGTGCTTAAAGGAGAGACAGGTAGTCAGGGACTTTTCTGGAGTATATGGTAAGGGTAGATAACTGTGGTCCCCTTGCACATTAGTGAAAAAGGCCAGTATTTCTCCATAAAGAGAAAAATCATAGCAAGAGGATGAAATAGAAATGCAAATTCAGGAAGGGGAACAATAATTAAGTCCTTAAAGAGTCCTCTGGGGGTGGCACTGAGAAGGGGGTGGGTTTATTTTTCTGAGTTCATGTACATGTATGTAGTCTGCGATACAAAGACCGATTCTTTTTCTTTTTTTTGAGACAGGAGCCTCAAGCTGTCCCCCTGGGTAGAGTGCTGTGACATCACAGCTCACAGCAACCTCCAATTCCTGGGCTCAAGTGAGTCTCCTGCCTCAGCCTCCCAAGTAGCTGAGACCACAGGTGCCTGCCACAACGCCTGGCTATTTTTTGGTTGTAGCTGTCGTTGTTTGGCGGGCCCGGGCTGAATTTGAACCCGCCACCTTGAGTGTACATGGCTGGCACCTTAGCCACTTGAGCCACAGGCGCCGAGCCACAAAGACCAATTCTAATGCAGGAAAGCACTTCACTACCCAGGTGTCCCTGATTTGGGGGGATGCCCAAGTCACCTGTAGTAATTAGGCTTGAAGGGCCCATTCTTGTTGAGTCCCAGATACTTGGCCTGTTCATCTGTCAGCTCTGTCAGGTGGGCATCAAAGGTGGGCAGGTGTAGGCTTGCCACATACTCATCTGAAATAGAACACAGAAGCCCTCGTATGAGCATTCTTGCTTCCTATCTGGCTGTTCTCCCCAAGTTAGGCCTTCAAAAGTCAGAAGTAACCATCTAATACCCTGGAGCTAAACAAAAAATGCTCAACTTTTGCTCACTGGTCCTCAGTTCTTTTTTCTTTTTGAGACAGAGTTTCATTCTGTGCTCTGGGTAGAGTGCTGTGGTATCATAGCTCACAGCAACCTCAAACTCTTGGGCTCTAGCAATCCCCTTTCCTCAGTCTCCTGAGTAGCTGAGACTACAGGCGCCTGCCACAACACATAGCTAGTTTTTCTTTTTTAGTAGAGACGGCCTCTCATTTTTGCTCAGGCTGGTCTCAAACTCCTGAGCTCAGGCAATTCACTTGCCTGGGCCTCCCTGAGTGCTAGGATTACAGGTGTGAGCCCCTGTGCCTGGCCTGCTAGTTCTCAATTTTTAAAAAATGGCTGCCATCAGCTTTAAGCACATGCTTTTCAAAGCTATAATACTTCTTCCATAACATTTCTAACTCTTTCAGCCTTGAACTTTTCTTTCTCTCAGAAGGTGAGGGAGAGATGAAAGCAATAGGTCTCAGGATCTAAAAGAATAAGATAGCAAGGGGACTAAAAAATGGTAAGCTGTCACTTGAATTTTGCCTTGGTTTTCTAAGTAACTTTGGGTTATTTAGAAAAACTAACATCTGGCTTGGCGCCTATGGCTCAATTGGCTAAGGTGCCAGCCACGTACACCTAAGGTGGTGGGTTCGAATCCCCAGCCTGGGCCTGCCAAACAACAATGATGGCTGCAACCAAAAAATGGCTGGGCGTTGTGGCGGGCGCCTGTGGTCCCAGCTACTTGAGAGGCGGAGGCAGGAGACTCGCTTGAGCGCAGGATTTGGAGGTTGCTATGAGCTGTGATGCCATGG
>CAUYQV010039873.1:0-24584 GCA_963574575.1 Galagoides demidoff | reverse complement strand
CATTGATGCAAACATGGGGTACATTGTGCTGTTTCATATACAATTTGAAACACCTTCATCAAGCTGGTTAACATAACTTTCACATCATTCGGTTAATCATTGTATCAACACATTTATATTCTAGTTCTAGAAAAGTTCACTTGTAACTTTGTTAGGCAGAAATATAGGTGATCTTTCCCATCACCCTCCCACCCCCCCATCCACCCTTCTCCCCTCTCCTTCCCCACCCCCTCCCCATATTTTTGGGCTAGAATTAAGTTGTATTTTTTGCTTGAGAGCTATAGATTAGTTTCATAAAAGGGCTGTGTACATTGGATACTTTTAGTGTCTTATGGAGCATACTATTTAGCGATAGTGCCCAATTTCTGAAAAGGAGCAAATGAAGCAGCTGACCATAACTCCCAAGACGCTGTCATTAGGAACTTTATCTATTCAATCATTTTTAGAACATCACCATCACCAACTTCTGTTGCTTTGTCTGAAATCTGTGCATTTACTTAAATGGAAGCAAGCTTTTTATCCCTTTGCCATGTGAGTTTATATCTTGATTAATGGAGAAACATGTCCATATACACATTTTTTTCCCTCCCACTAGAAGTGATCACATCAAAAATGAGTGCCAGAAAGGCAAGAGCAGTCAGACTTTGCCAAAGACATTTGACCAAGAATGACAGACTAAAAGACTACCCTGGACCAGGCACAGGAGATGCTGTGTGCACCTAGCCAACCGGGGGTGGCACAAGGCTTAACTCCCACTGTCTAACCGTGCCATTTTGTCTCACAGACCTGCGTCTGAGTCCTTAAAAGCTGTAAGACTTTGGGCAAGTTAGCTAACTTCCCTAAACCTGTTGTATTATCTATAATGAGGTTATAAAATATTGTACCCTCACAGAGTTCTTCTGAATAGTCTATAAGATCATACACACAAAAAAAGCCTTACCCAAGTGCTTGGCATTGTTTTTTCCTTAATTCCTCAAAGTTAAATGACTGCATTTTTTGTAGGATTCTTTTTCTACTTTGACCATCTTTCTATTTTAAGAAGATTGTCCAGGCTTGGGGCCTGTAGCACAGTGGTTACAGTGCCAGCCACATACACCAAGGCTGGCAGGTTCAAGCCTGGCCCGGGCCAGCTAAACAACAATGACAACAAAACAAAAAATAGCTGGATGTTGTGGTGGGCACCTGTAGTCCCAGCTACTTAGGAGGCTGAGGCAAGAGAATCACTTAAGCCCAAAAGTTTGAGGTTGCTGTGAACTGTGATGCCATGGCACTCTACCAAAGTCAACATAGTAAGACTCTGTCTCAAAAAATAGAAAATTTGGGCAGTGTGTGTGGCTCAAAGGAGTGGGGCACCAGCCCCATATGCTAGAGGTGGCGGGTTCAAACTCAGCCTTGGCCAAAAACTGCAAAAAATAAAATAAAATAAAATAAAAGAAGATTGTCCAAATAATATAAAGCAAATATATCTAAAATCACCTGAAAACTTTAAATTCCTAAAATCTGTTGACTTTTTCTTTTAAGGGAGTAAACCAAATGTTGTTACCCCTGACAATTTCCATATTGTTTCTTACTATTCTTTCTGAAGTCTAGGTTAAAGAGCAATTTGCCTATTTTTGTCAAGTCTTTTTTAGTCTCTCTCTCTCTCTCTCTCTGTGTGTATATATATATATATGTATATATATATATATATATATATAAAATACACATACACATACAGACATAAAATCAGATGATCTTATCCACTGACCCAAATCTAAATTAAACATTATCTTAGGATTTGTTTATTTCAGCAGATTTTTTTCCTCTAAATCTCTTATTAAAAAAATTTTAGGTCTCCTGAAATAATTCATTCGATATTAAATTAATCTTTGTCAGCACTTTCATTCAGATACTTTGGGCAAAAATGATGTATTCTTAATAGGTACATGAACTGAATTTCAGCTCAAATAATTAGGTTCACTTCTCGTTATTTTTTTCAGAGCCCAAGATTATCTAGATAGATATTTTAGCAATGTAACCTTAATTCTTACACTTGGCAAAGTTCTCAAATGGTACGATTTATCCCGTCCTTCTTTTCAATGTGACCTTGTTAAAAGCCATTATTATGCTTCACATTCATTTCATTTAGAGGACACTTGTCTACTCTAGACCTCTAGTCTCACACATGGACCTGTGGTGACATTTATCCTGTTATGCATTTGGTTATTTCAAATCTTCTGCTTGCTAAGAACTGTGAGTAGAAATTGGTTGTAAAGTGAAAAGTGTTTAAAGAACCACATGTAAAGGTGGGTTGTTTTCCAGGTCAGTAATAAAGTCTGTACACACACAAGCTTTACTTGGCCTTGAGAACATGTGGCCCCAGAGAAGAACTTGAGTGGTGTGCTGCTCCCTGGGACTTCCTAGAGATCCCCTGCAGAACTCCACTGTCAGACACTTGGCCATGCCAACAAGTCAAGGTGTCCACAGGGCCTACATATGGAATAAAAATTCACCCTCAGGATTTGCTCATCATCTCCCCATCTTGATTTCTTTTCCAAGCTGTACGTGAGGCTCAAGTGATACTTATTGTAACAGAACATATCTGATCATGTCCATTGATATGAATTTTCTGATGCCTTTGGGCCACTGCTCGTTGGAGTCTAGGTTTTAGACATCCCTTGCCATATTGTATGGCACTTGACAACTTCCTATATCCCTTAATCCTTGGGTAACTATAACAGGACTAAATTTGGCTTATAGTTATGGGAATATTATGCGATTGGATTTGTTTAATATTGTCAATAATTTATTTTTACTATGTGCTTTAGCTCTGATTCCCTAGAAAACAGAGCCCATGGTAGAAGCTTACACTTTAACCATTTATTGATGGATAAACCCCAAGGAAATAAGAAGGAAGGAAAACAACGGAAAGGAAGAAGGGAAGGAAGAGAAAGAAGGAGAGCAAATACAAGGTGGTACGTTACTGGGCTGGCCACATCCTCACAGCAAAACACAATGTAGTTGCATAAAATGTGCATGCTCCACACGTGCTCCATGTAACCATTTGAGTCTCAAAGTGGTCTGTTTGGGAAAAAAGGGAGAATATGGCTTTTTCCCATCCTCAGTCTCTTTTTGGTCAAATCACACCTCCCACTTCTCTCTTAACATATTACACATTAACTCACCCGCACTTATGGGTTGGCTTTCCTAGGCCTTCTGGGAAATCACTGAGAAAGCATCTCTCTTCAGGCCTAGCCCAGCCAGTGTGCAGGCATGGCGGTTTCTTTTTATCAGTCAGAACTGTGCATGCAGGCTCTTATGATTATGGCCAGAGGTGTAGCCAGTGCTTTAAAGACCACAGAGAAAGCATGGCCCCTCCTTCAGGCCTTTCGTTTCCTATTGGCAAACAAGGCAAGTGGCCAAGACCCATGGGGAGAGGCCAGACCTAGTGGATGAACAAATGCTGACTACAGTACAGTTGGCATCACCTTAAGTAAGTAACAAATAGCTAGACACAGCAAGGGAAAGATATGTGAACAAAGGATCAGAGCTCAGCTTATGCTTAGGTAAAATAGGCATCTCTCTACCCAATGTGGTTTGAGGAAAAGCAAGAAATGTATCACTCCTAAAGAAGCTCCTCTCCCACCTGCTCAACTTGAGTATGACCCTGCTCATCAGGGAATGCTCAACTAAGCAAACCACCAGTTGAACCTATCCTTTGCTTAAGGCTCTGAGTGATTCCATTAGGAAGTAAATATATTAGATAAGGGACATCATATTAAGCCAATGGCACAGATTGCTTTATTTGTGGAGTAAAGCTCTGGGGGAATAAACTTCGAGAAGGCTAACATTTTATTAGGACAAAAAGAAATGAAGACTAGTGGTGAAATTGCCCAACTCAACTTGGTACTGCCCAAGGAAGACACATCCTGGTAGGAAACAACCGACCAAAGACTCTGAGATAATAGAGCTTGCAGTTAGGAAGAGAGAGACAGTATAACATGAAAAGAGGTATTAAAGATCATTTTTTCCTGCATCCCTTCAGTTCATTCAATGGCCCTTTTCCCATGAGTCAAATGTCAGAGGCGTTGAACACTATGGGGCTCTGGCATTAGCCTTCCTCTGTGCATGTTTCTTTCGAACTTGATTAGCAAATAGTTTATTAAGGAATCCTCTGCCCTCTGTCACATCTGCCTTATTTTGTCCTCTCCCACACTATGAAACAAAACCTGTGAAAGACTCCCTCTATTACACATGTGTCATCCTGGAAAGCCAGGACCCAAGTTTGAAGAGAAGCCAAACACTTCCTTTCCCACCCTGACCCCTGCCACCACACACACACACACACACACACACACACACACAAATATTTTCCCATACAGTGTTTAAGAAGAATAAAAAATTCTCATTATTTTCATAGTTCTAGAAATCTTGATGACCTCGTACTGGCCAACATTTTGTTTGTGGCTTATCAAATTTGTAATTTGTCTGTGGCTGTAAAATTCAAGGTTATGGTAAATGTGAATCTTCAGGACTATTTCTATTGCTGTCTCTAATAGTTTTCAGACTCTTCCATTCTTTTCATAGATTCAAGTCAGGTATTTCCTCCTATGAGCCTGCCTCTGATTCACTGCACTACTCACATTCTGCATTTAGAAGATGTTTCCCTGTGACACCAAAATGTTTGATGTTATTAAAATCATGCTATTGATATTCACATCAATTATGTCTTGAGTGTTAGGCTTAGTATATCTATTAATAAAACCTAGATTTTCCTCTTTTTTGGATTCTGAAAAAATAATTTATAGAGAGACAAATAGTAATATTAAAGCTATCAACCATAAAAGTCAATACTTGACAGCAGCATGTAATTTAAGAGTTGCATACATATGAATTCAGATCTAGTGTTTTCTAAATGTACATACATTAGCTGCACACCAGAAATTTAGAGTTGTAGAAACAGCAAGCTGTCAAATGATAGAGCACTGATGTTTTGAAAATGAACTTTTTAGCAAAGCAGGAAAATTGGCAAAGCTGAGTTAGTACATAAAATACTACATATGCCTCCTCTCTCCACTAAATTGCCCTTCGGTATAGCCATTAACAATGGGTTGGCTTTTTGTTGTTGTTGTTGTTGAAAATGTCTTTTTTAAAGGACTTTCATTTTAGCTTTGAAGTGGAAATTTTCCAGAAAGGAGGAAAAAGTCAAGCTTACAATTTTGGGAGCTCATTTGCAAACAATATAAAGCAGAGTCTTCAATTAAGAGGTTCAGAACTATATTAAAATGTTTAATCATCTTATCTCTATATTTTTCTACTCCAAAATGTTTTCACAGTTAATAAAATGGTTCAACATAAAAAAATAATTTGCATTGCAGCTAGTAATAAAATCTTCAGCTCGTCAGGTAGAATAACTCTGAGGTGCATATTCTGCACTAGCTCTAAGAATTCTCCAATGAGATTAGGTTTCAATTTTCCATAGTGATAATTTGCTGGATAGTTTCCCCTGCATTGGCCTTGGCTGTCTTCCATTTCCTGTCTCACTTCCCCACTCCCTTACCAACATGTCCCAGCAAACACTTCGACCAAGTCCTTAGCTCCAAGTCAGCTCTGGAGAAACCGAAACTGAGATAGCAGAGGACTTTGACCTTTGCTTTGGCCCTTAGAACTTTTATACATTTATTTATTCATTTCTTCCACAAATATGAATAGAACACCTACCTATTTCCTACTCAGGCAGGAAAATAGACACCACTCTAGGTATTTTAAGAGGAAGAAATTCAATACCTGGAATTGGTTTAAAGGTGTTATGTCAATGCCTTTTGCTGCTATAAGAAGTTACCACAAATTTAGCGGCTTAAAATAACATACATTTGTTCTCTTATAGTTCTGGAGGTAGTATATACATACTTAGTTTCACTAGGCTGACGTTAAAGTATCATCAGGGCTTGCTCCTTCTACATCAGTGGTTCTCAACCTTCCTAATGCCATGACCCTTTAATACAGTTCTTCATGTTATGGTGAACCCCAACCACAAAATTATTTTTGTTGCTACTTCATAACTGTAATTTTGCTACTGTTATGAATTGTAATGTAAATATCTGATATGCAGGAGAGTCTTAGGGTACCCCTAGGGGAAGGGTCATTTGACCCCCAAAAGGGTTGGGACCCACAAGTTGAGAACTGCTGTTCTAAAGGCTCTAAGGGTAAATTTTTCTCACTCTCTCTTCTGCTTAAGTTATAATGAATTTTTAATTTCAACTATTGTACTTTTAACCTCCAGAATTTCTATTTGGCTCCTTTTTATAATTTATCACTTTATTGACATTCTCTATTTGTCCGTGCATCTCCTTGTTTCCTTGAGTTTTTGGCCCATGGTTTCCTTGAACTCTTTTAGCATATTTAAGACAGTTGATTTAAAGTCTTTGTTAAAGTCAAGGTATGGGCTTCCCTAGGAACAGTTTCTGTCCATTTCTCTCTCTCTCTCTCTCTCTTTTGCCTGTGAATGAGCCTTACCTCCTAATTTTTGTATACATTGTATTTTTTAAGTGAAAAATATGAGTGTTATAAAGTGGTAACACTATGAATCATATTCCCCCACCCTGTTATTGGTCGTTGAGGGCTGCAGTCCTACCTTGGCTTATTGGCTTTTCTAAACTATTTTTGCAAAGTTCATTATTGATTGTTGAGGGCTGCAGCCATCCATAGATTTAATGACTTTTGTAAACTATTATTGCAAAGACTCTTCCTTCTGCCTTTGGTCATCTAAGTCTCTGTGTTGTTACCTCAGTGGTGAGCCAATGACTTGCCAGAGATTTCTTTACTCACTTGGAGCCAAAAAGGAAAACAAAAATCCTACTCTCCCAGTCTTTGAAGACTGGTTTTGTGCCGAAGCACTCCTTCAACATTAAGCCAGGCCACCTAAAACTCTGCCTTAGCTTTTGTGGAGAGCCCATTGATCAGTCAGAGGTGCAAACCTAAGATCCTCTCAAGGTATGTTGTTTTTTTGTTTGTTCGTTTATTTCTCCGTACAGAGCCTCACTCTGTCACCCTGGTTAGAGTACCATGGCCCATGGCATTATAGCTCACAGCAACTTCAAACTTCTGTGTTCAAGTGATCCTCTTGCCTCAGCCTCCCGAGTAGCTGGGACTACAGCCGGCGCCATGACCCCGCACCTAGTTTTTCTCCTTTTAGTAAAAACGGGTCTGTCTCCTGAGCTCGGGCAATCCACCTGCCTTGGCCTCCCAGAGTGCTAGGACTACAGGTGCGAGTCATCGCGCCGGCCTCTCTCAAGTTATTTGAGCAGCACGCACCTGGCTCTGGGCATGCGTGTTGCACTCTGGATTTCCCCACATAGTGGTAGCCTTTCAGAGTGCTTACTCCCCCGAAATCTTCCTCCTCAGTCTTCTCCTACTTAAAATTTTAAGTCTGTCTGCTGCTTGTTCCATCTTCTGTCTCTTGCCCTAGGCGGTATGTCTTTAAAAGCGTTTGATAGATGTCACCTAGAAAGCTGCTTTAGCTCACCAGGGGCAGAGAGGTGAGGGCAAAGGTCAGTCTCTGTGCCGGTTCCTCAGGGAAACACTGGACTGATCAAAACCAAAATGTTTTGAGAACAGGATCCATGTTCCCCTCCCCCACCTTAGAACCGGCAAGCAACACCAGGAATAGAAGCTGCTGTTCCCACAGGCCCTGCTGAGCTGAGGAATGGGGGAGGATAAGTGAGGAAGTAAAAAAGGCCACAATATTTTCTTACCAAAATTTAGTAGCATCTGTTTTCATTAAGCACTTCTCTGGCTGCTGTTATATTTTGATTAGATTCCAGAATTCCAAACCAAAATTGATTCTTTCAGTTTTTGGCAGCTTAATGGTTGCTTCAGAGGATGGACTGATTCCTGGAGTTTCCTACTCAGCCATTTCCATGACATCACCGTTGCAACTCTTTCTTGCACTAATTAAGACATATTTATTCTCTCCCCTAAAGGGGGAAATACAAGGTCCAATTAATCACTTTCGGGTAATGCTGATTTCTTTTCTACATCAATAAAAAGCCCATGGAGGTATTTAATATCTTAAAAGAGTCAATTAAGAAGTTAACTACTACTAATATTTCTTATATAAAATAGTGGGGAGAGGAGAAGGAAATTATAAAAACACACATGTATATAAATCAAGCAAGAAATAAAATATATATACTGCCCAAAATATGCTATAATCTTGCTTCTATAATTGGACACAAAGCTATAGTGGAAATTGAAGTTCTTTTGTTCACTGCCTATTTAATGTTTCTTTACCCTTCGCCTTCAGCTGGTCAAATTTCTTAAGCTGGCTGAATGACTCAAACCTTCATTGTAAGAATTCTGAGCTCTTAGTGACCATGCACCAATTGAGTAGTCTTTAATTAACTTTTATGACTGGAAATGGTATCCTGTAGAACCTGCTGAGTTCTAGCCATAGTCCCCTCTGCTCCCATTATGCATAACAACCTAATTTCCCCTTGATAATTATTTTCTTGTCTAGTAGAGTAACTACTTTCTTTGCCTATAGTTACTTTAGTGGCCTGAGAAATCCAGCAAGAGCATGTGGCAGTCTCAGCTTCTGCTTTAATAGCATCATTGTTGTGTCTATGGTAGAAACATTCCTCCCTATCCCCAAGAATCAGTACTTCTCAACTAGGAGGGCCCAAAGTTTCATGGATTTGTAGCAAAATTTAGTGACTGGATTATCAGGTGGAATAGTGAGAGAGCTTGCTCTCAACTTCACCCCTTGGTTCTGAGATCTATGCATTTTTGGCTGTGGGGAAATGGTACCAATATTGTTCATTGTTTTAAAATATATACCACATCCTTAGGACAATTTCCCAGCCATGTAGGTATAGTCTCCCACTGTAACAGGCACTATAGCTTTATCTTCAATAGACTATTAATATTTTTCAAGGTAACAAAGAGAAATTTTATTTAAGAAGAACAAAGAGAAAGTTTGGAGAACTTCCAAAGACAGTTGGAAGTGGGTCCCTCTCGTGGAGGAAAAAAGGTTAAAAGAGACTAGACTATTAATATTTTTTTTTTAGACAGAGTCTCAAGCTGTCACCCTGGGCAGAATGCTGTGGCATCACAGTTCACAGCAACTTCCAGTTCTTGGGATTCAGCAGGCTCTTGCCTCAGCCTCCCCAGTAGCTGGGACTATAGGCACCCACCACAATGCCCCGCTATTTTTTGTTTGTAGTTGTCATTGTTGTTTGACAGGCCTGGGCTGGATTTGAACCCACCAGCTCTGGTGTATGAGGCTGGCACCCGGCCCACTGAGCTACAGGTGCTGAGCCTAGATTAATATTTTAACATTCTATGAACAGTGGAGCACATGATAAGAATGGTGATTTTCATGGCCACACTTCTTTTCCCCAAAAAATCCATATTTGATGAGAAGCAATGCTATGCAAAATAATATGACAGCAAATAATGTATTCTATAAATCTATGAATGAATGGTGGTTCTGGCAATAGTATCATGGGCAAGAATGCCCAGCAATATTCAGAATACACATGTATTCTAATGAAGACAAATTTCTGCTGTCTGTATATTGGAAGAGATAGAATATCATCATTCTGTCACCAAACAACTGGCTGGTCTCCCTGTTTCTCCTTGCCCCACCTCCATCCCTAGGGAATGATGTCATATCAGGGCTCAGTGTTGTTCATCATGTTGGCAGCCAGGCATTCAATAGTAATGGTAGCAAGACTATCTTTAGTAAGGCAAGGTCAATGTTGTGGAGCCAATGCCTAAACCCCATTCCTTTGCACATTGAGCATTCTTCCATGAAGTAGCTTGGGACAGAAGTAACTGAAATCCATGGGATGGCTATTTGGAGTACCAGCTTTGCCTGAGAGAGTGAGAAAATTGATTGGATTCACATAAGCAGATGGAAAGGAAGAGGTGTTAGTTTAAGCAAAAAGAATAAAGGCAAGGATAGTCATAAAGTTTGGCAAAGGGTGGGGAGCCCAGCCCAGCTGGAACCAAGTTTGTGCTATGGAAAGAAACAAAGGTTAGAAAGGAAGGGTGTGGTGATGTTCTGTTAATAACAACAAGATCTGCCTTCAGTTCTCTGAGGTATCTCTATACTATTTTCTATAGAGGTTATACTAGTTTGTAGTCCCACCAACAGCGAATAAGTGTCCTTTTCTCTCCCTATCCACATGTACTCAATACTAAATTGGAACTAGTTGATTAACACTTATATGCTAAGTGTTAGGGAATGAAAACTCATTGAAAATCAAATTGGGGGGGGATAGGATAAATTCACACCCAACTGGTGTAATGCAGTTATATGCCCATCCTGAGTGAAGGGCATACATATGACATTGACATAAAATGTGCAAATGCAAATTATATGACCAAAATGTATGTATCACTGTGATCCACTGAAATAATAAATGAATGAATAAATAAATAATTATAACAATGGCAACACACAGTAGTATTGATTATATTAGGTCCTTACTGTGTACTATTCTGACCACTTCATATGTATTATATCATTTGATCTTCAGAATATTCTCTGAAGTAGATACTATTATGAAACCCATTCTACAGGGTAGTTTCATAAGATTAAATAAAAAGTTATAGAGCATCCATTGGCATTGACACAGAAACCCACACAACTTGTTTACCACTGAGCTATACTGCCTTGCTGTTCAGGCTATGCAGTGTGGACTCTAAGGTTAGACAAAATGGAATTATTGAGAGGATGTGAGCAAAAGGAAACCTCATCTGTCAGTGAGGTGTAAAACAACAGATAGCAATTGACTTTGAACAACTTGGAGGCTAGGGGCACCAATCCTCCCACACAATTGAAAGTCCATGTATAACTTTTGACTCCCCTGAGACTTAACTACAAATAGATTACTGTTAACTGGAAACCTTATTGATCACATAAACAGTAGACTAACACATATTTTGCAATTATGTAACATATTCTTATAATAAAGTAAAATGGAGAAAAGAAAATGTTACTTTAAAAATCACAAAAAAAAGAAAATATATTTACTATTAAGTGGAAGTAGATCATTATAAAGGTCTTCATCCTTGTCATCCTCTTTGGAAGAAGGGAGGACAGGTTGGTCTCCCTGTCTCAAGGTCGCAGAGGTATAAGAAAATCTTCGTATAAGCAGACTTGAGCAGTTCAAAGTCATGTTGTTCTAAGGGAAACTGTAGTTTCTTTCTCTACTAGAAGATAATTAAGAAGTGAGGTAGAGAGCATCTGGGCTTTGGGGACTGTCTCAGGCTTGCATCTCAGTGCTGTCTCATAACAACAAATGACCTGCTGGGCACAGTGGTTCATGCCTCTAATCCCAGCACTCTGGGAAGCCGAGACAGGTGGATTGCTTGAGCTCAGGAGTTTGAGATCAGCCTGAGCAAGAGCAACACTTTGTCTCTAAAAAAAAAAAAAAAATAGAAAAACTAGCCAAGTGTTGTAAGGTGCCTAGTAGTCCCAGACACTTGGGAGGCTGAGGCAGGAAGATAACTCCAATCCAGGGGTTTGAGGTTGCTATGAGCTATGACATCATAGCATTCTATGACACCATAGCATTCTACCCAGCATGACAAAGTGAGACTCTGTCTCAAAACAAAACACATAACCTGTAAAATTTTTAACTTTATGTGTTCCAATTTTTTCATTGGTAAAATGGAGATTTAACATTTCATATGTAATAGGAATGTTTTAAGGAATAAATGAGAGACGATATATGCTTAGTACCTGATACAGAGTAGATATTCCATAAATGTTGATCCTCTTCTCCTCTCTCCCTTTTTTCCCCATCAGTGAATATTGGAATAAGTTTCTGGAAACTTTTCACAGTATGAATCTCATTGTTTTAGAATTTCTTAAGTGAAACTCTTTCAGAAGGTAGAAGTTTGGATACAAATTAATTCAACAAGCTTCTATTTATCACCTGTTATGTGCTTTTCTCAATGAGAAGATCCAGAGGAACTAAAGCAAATGAACTATAGTACCTGACACTGCATCTAGAAGGGGACCAGTGAACAGGTAAGTCTAAGCCCGTGAGATAAGGGATAAAGTAGAATCAGAACATGGATCAGGAGGCAAGAGAAAACTGTGTGACCACTTTTCATAGAGGAGTTCACTGATTAAAGTTCAGAAAAATAATAGTATCCCTCAAAATTACTCCAATAGAGCCTTACATTATCCCATGTACATTTTTAAATTTCGAAGTACAAAGGGGGGTTCAAGTGTTTCTGTTACAGGTATACCTCGTATAATGGTAAAGTTGGGGCTTTTAGGGTGCCCATCACCACAATAGCTTACATGCTTTTTAAAATTAACACATGATCTCTCCTTCCTCTCCTCAAAAACAATGGGATGAGTGGAAAAAATGAAGGACGTTGGCTAATAAGGTTGTAATCTCAAGTTCCTTGTTCCTACTGGTTATAATCTCAATCCTCTACTTGTAGTGGAGAAAGTGGCTGATAAAGGGCAAAAGACTTAACAAGAGGCCTATTTATTATTCCCAACTGTCATGGGGGTTTCAGGGGCGAAGGATAAAAGAGAGGATTTAACACCCTTTGAATGTTGATTTAAAATAATAGTTCATTTGAAAGAGAGAACTTAAAAAATACAGGGCGGCACCTGTGGCTCAGTGAATAAGGCGCCTGTCCCATATACCGAGGGTGGTGGGTTCAAACCCGGCCCCAGCCAAACTGCAACAACAAAAAATAGCTGGGCATTGTGGTGGGCGCCTGTAGTCCCAGCTACTCGGGAGGCTGAGGCAAGAGAATCACCTGAGCCCAGGAGGTTGCTGTGAGCTGTGTGATGCCACGGCACTCTACCAGGAGTGATAAAGTGAGACTCTGTATCAAAAAAAAAAATACAGAGAAAAATAGAAGAATACTTTCCTTTCTCTATTTGAGAGCATAAATGGAGAAAAACAAGTTTGAAGCCAAGATGAAACTAGTAACTTCCCGGTGAGAGGTTTAATTCACCAGGCTCTCTCAAAAAGCCTATAGGAAAAGCATGATATAGCACTGATTTTGAAGTTTTCCTCTTATTAATTTTTCCCCCAGTCCTTCAGTAAATGTATCCCACCCTTCTTGACTTGTGTGAAGAGACGGCAACAAACAAAAGCACAGGATAGCAAAGGGAAGGGTGGCCAGTTCCAGTGCAAATTCATCACCGGCTTTCACAAAGGAAAAGCAGCCTCTTGAGGAAATAAGGCTCAGGGGGGTCCAGATGTTGAACCAGCAGGACAGAGCCACCAGGAAGGTGTGCAATAAGGCTCCCAGCAGCACTGTGGGATGGACAGCTGGAGAAGAAATGATGTAAAACTTCCTCTTACTCTGGAAGAAGCTGAACTTTAAAAGTAGAAGAGTCAAACCCTGGGCCTGTACTTCATCTTTGATATTATTTTTGAAACCAAACTCATCCCCTCCTTATTGCTTTTCTCTCTAAACAGAATTTCTGTGCGCTGTCGCTGTTTCATCAACTGCCCTCTAACCATATCTTTTCCACTTCTGTGACAATCTGTGTCCAAGCCTCCCTCTCACATACTCTACGCACCCAGTATTCCATATACTCACATGGCACAGAATATTCTATTCCATGTTGTGCAAACCAGAAATGGAGATGTTTTAAATAAGCCTCACCTCCTCACAGTTGACAGCCTTGTGCCCCCTGGGAAATCTGGACTAAGAACTGCAGTGAAGTGGGGTTGCTGTTATTCAGTTTTCCAAAGCTTCAGGGGCTCACAGGTGTGAGTTATCTGAGATGACAACTACCTGTCCAGAATGTAGCATTTTCAAACAGGTGCAAATTTTGACGCAGGCTCCCAACCTACTAATAACCTGCCTTGTCAAAAATTTCGGTGTTTTCTAAGGTGAAAGTGAAACCTCACGTGAGTTTCATTAGTGGGGAGCAATTGCATCTGTTGAAGTAGATAATATGATTTGGTATTTCTCCTCGCTCCTACATGACCCATTTTCACTCTCGTGATGTATATTTTCTCTTCCTTATTTTAGAGATGCCTTGAAAGACTTTCCAAATATAAGCCCAAATATTAAGTTAGGGGAAAATATATACTGCCTCTTCTTTCCCTTGTCTCTATATCCACACACCACCACTTATGCTCTAACCACTGGATTCTTTGTCCTTCTTTACACCCATCTGTTACATCTCCGAGGCTTATATCTACAATTAACCTCTTTTCCTATGTGACACATATAAGGAATGGCATTCCTTATGTTCAATAACACAACTCACATAGCCATGCTCAAATTTTGACAGAAACCCAACGGAGAAGTAAAACAGTGCAGTAAGTCAAGGCAACCTAGATATTAACTAGAGGAAACAGGCTGTTGAGTGAGGCACGATTCCCTCTGAGCAAATTCTTAAGAGCTGAGTTCTCTCCCACTCAAAGCAAGGGAGTGAAAATGAATATTTATAGGGATAACCTTGAATTTTCTCTAATTTTAAAAATGTGAATCATTTTCAAACTTTGGTGCTTTATTATTATTTGCCATGGACCACACAGCTGCTGCCTTAGTCCTTCCTACTCTTGCATGCTGCAATGCTTACCCCCATCCATATCACGACTTGATGAAAAACCTTATCATCTAGGGTTCGATTTAAACGCCACCTCCTCCAGCAAAGCAGATGCTGTCTGTGCCTCAGCCAAATTCTGTCTCTTCACACCACTCAAGTTTATAACTCTTTGTCTGGGGCCTTTCACTGGCTATACAGGTACAGACTCAGCCCACATGTGGGACAGCTCAGAAGTAATGGAAAGGTAACACCCCTGTTTAAAGTCCTCAAATAAGGATGTACAGAATTTGGTAAATAAATACTTCATCTTTCTCCACCTCTCACAAGGAGAACAATACTGAGGTGTATCCTTAACTAACTCCCAGAGGTCCCCAGTGAGATTGAGTCCCCATTGCCTATAATAGGAACATGTTTATTAGTGCACTCTCTTTGGCTTCCTGGGATCACCTTCTAAATAAACCTTGTGCTCAAATACTCTAGGTATCTACTTCCAGGGAAAACCAACCTCAAATTTTCTAAACGTCCCTTCTCAGTGATCACATAGAAAATAACTCCTTCCCCTCCTGGGTTCTTATAATACTTTATGACATTAGGAAACATGTCCTATAGGATATAAAAAAGACACAGTGAATCATAGATATATCTGTCCCTCTCACTAGGCATGTGAAAGTAAGAATTATGATTTCTCTACATCCATGGGCTCAAAGTACTGATTGTTGCACTTTGTGCATCCCTAGTACTAAATAAATATTTGTTAATTTGAAAGAATATCAGCATTTCTATAGCACCAAAGATAGCAATTGTTAACATTTCATCTGCCTGGCATGTTATTTTAAAATCAACATGAAAAGAGAATAGAGGTTTAGCATCCAAAATCAAGGCACGCACCTCCAGTGTATGGTGAGTACCTTCTTTTTGTTCCCAAAGACAATAGGGAAAAAAGAAGCAAGCTCTCTTTGAAGCTTCTTTTATAAGGGTATTGATCTATTCATAAGAGTAGAGTCCTCATGACCTAATCACTTCCTAAAAGGCCCCACCTCTCATATTCTTGCATCCACAATGGAGATTAAGTTTCAACATGAATGTTGGAGGTAATATATTCAAATCATAGCAACATTAATCAAGAACATATGTGTGATTAAAAAATGATGGTATCACATAAAAAGAAAACGATGCATATGAGATAAATGTAAAGACAATCAAAACAGCAGTAATAGGATTAAAAATCTACATTGGAGAAAATAGCTAGCAAAATTGACTCATCAGAAAACTGAACCCATAATGTAAATGGAAAACTTGATAATTCTGTTAAAATGCAAAGGGCAAGATACAGAGATAAATGAATATCCCAGAAAAATTAATAATGAGATGAAGGAATAAAAGCCAATATCCAAAGTAGAAATAAAATCTACTTAGAACTGACAAGACAATTTCCAGACTGCCAATGGAGATCCATCAGTGGGCTAGGAAATATTGAGCCCACACATCAAACATTATTTGCCTTATGCTGTGTGCAAGGGCCTCCTTGACTGGGACACCCATTCTGACCTCCCCTTTCTCTTTTTCCTGACAAACACACCTTCTCATATAGATGGCTCCAATAATGATGGTGCCCTACCTGTACCAGGAAGGATCTCAAACCCTTATCTTTGCTCGTGATGCCTCCTCTATCTGATTTCTCACTTCCCAGTTTCTCTGTGGCTATTACCATCCCATGTCTCATCTTCTCTAAAATTAATCCTCACTAGGGATCCTACAGAAGATCCTTTTTCACCCGCTTCTGAACCCCTTCCAGTCCTTCACTTTACCTCATTATAGTGTCTTACCCTCTTGGACTCTAATTTCCTTTAGGGCAAAGACTGTATCTTATTCATATGTATTGCAAACACTTAGCCCAGTGCCTTATTACTGATAAATGCTGGTTCAGACAATTTATAATTCAGTTTAGGTGTCTTGCTCTCCACATAAAGAACAAATGAAATAGAAACTAAGCCCTCCATACAATCCTTCAGCACAAATTTCTAAAATGGCAGAATTGCCAGGTATACCACCTGCACCATCCTCATGGCCTCAATATGAAAGTGTGGTAAGACTGTTAGCAATTTAGCATGTTCCATTTTTCATAGTGATGAAATTGCTTTTTTGAACTGTACTGAGAAGTATTAGAATGCTGTTACCAGAATTAAATAATGTGAAGGATTTTCTAGAAGGTGAGAAAACCACTTCAGAGAGGATGTCCTGGTCTTTGTCTAACTGATTTTGCAAAAAGGGGCCATGTAGGCATATATGTCTTACTTCAAGAGAAAATAGCAAATAATCATTTTAAAAACTACTACAGGAGAATTTGTCAAGAAAAGAGATGTCCAAGGTTGGATAGCAGATTCCCATGTGCCTATGCATCACCAATGTCTATGTTAGTAAACATGTATTTATCAGTGGAACAATAATTGATGTGAAATTATCAAAAAAGATTCAATAAGTTTGAAAATGCTATTTGAAATGAAATTAAAAAAATTAAATGATGTGGGACTTTTTAAAGTATTTCTATTTCTTAATATTTTATCAATACTTTAAATATTAACACAGATATTTGGAAATGTAACTCCCAAAAATGTCTGATTTCCAAAGAACTCCAAATTGTGTATGTATTGGTTAAGAGGTTGATCAATGGATTAACCTGTTTTTGAATCCTGATCTGACACTTACTAGATGTGTGACCTCAAAAAGTTTACTTGAGGAATCCAAGGTCCAGAAATATGTTCTGTAAACCAGAGGTAATAATATCTACCTTGCAGTACTGATGTAAAAATTAAATGATTGCTTTAAATTACACCCTAACTGAATAATACAAACAGCTACTTATTGAATACTATTTGCCAGGTAGTGATTTAAGCACTTCAGGTGCATTAATTCTCACAATGTCCCAGCCTGGGATACGTAGCAAGACACCATGAGGTGGGTACAGGCTATTGTCCCTATTTTATAGTTAATGATGCTGGGGACAGAAAGGGGGTGAGAAACTTGGCCAGAGGCACACAACTAGAAAGCAGCATGGCCAGAATTGGAAGCCAGGCACTTGGATGTAGGACTCACACTCTCTGCCACTGTGCTACAATGGTTAAATAGGTATATAAAAATACATAAAGTGCTTTACAGGGGGCTTGGCACATAGAAAGAACAAAATGAACTATAATGCTTATTCTTGAGGTCATAAAGTTACAAAGTTATCTCAAGTTATAAAAGATAATCCTCTGAGCCACAGAGCTGGGCTCCCTACTCAGAGTTCCTAACCCATCATCCTCTCTGTAGGGGTGAGACAAAAGGGAAGAAACACCCACGGGCCTGAGAGTTCCCCTAGCTGCTGCTTCTAGCCCTGGACTAATGCTGTTTTTCTCTGTGTTGCTGCTGCAGATCCTACCCATGGGCAGGGATGCTCAGCCTCTACCACCCCAGCTCAGATACGGCAAATGTAGTGTCTGTGTCTAACCTTTGTTATGTCTGGCTCTCTTCTTGCTTTTATCACTATCTGGAGCGGTGATTCTCAAACATGAGTGTGCACTGGAATCACCTGGAGGACTTGTAAGCAAACACATATGGGTGGAGGTAGTAACTCACACCTGCAATCCCAGCATTTTGAGAGGCCAAGGCAAGAAGGTCACTTAAGGCCAGTTAAAGACCAGCCTGGGACATGTAGCAAGATTCTCTACAAAATATTTTGAAAATCAGCTGAGCATGGTGGCACTTACCTGTAGTCCCAGTTACTCAGGAGGCTGAGACAGAAGGATCACTTGAGCCCAGGAGATGGAGGGTGAGATATGATGACACCACAGCACTCTAGAGTGAGACCCTGTCTCAAAACAACAACAAACATGCATGTCACTGGGTCCCACCTTCAGAGTTACTGATTCATAGGATCTTGAGTGGGGCCCAAGAATCTGCATTTCTAACTTGTTCCAGGGGATGCTACTGCTGCTGCTAATCCAGGGATTGCACGTTGACAGCTACTGGTTCTGGAGGAGAAGTTGGCAAATGTTTGCCAAACAAAGCCAAATATTACAGGCTCAAGGACACACAGTCCCTGTCACTATGTCACTCCAGCTTAAATGCAGCCATAGACAGACAACACATAATTAAATGGGGATGGTTGTGATCCTGTACAACTTTAGTTGCAAAAATGGCAGCTGGCCTATAGATGGTAATTTGCCACACCTGTTCTAGAGTACCGGAAACTCTGGACCCTGCTTCTTAGAAGTCAATATGTAATGGGCCAAGCAGAAGAGGTTAAGCCTGCAAAGGAAACAAGGTATGTCTAGAGTAGCCGGGCATTGTGGTGGGCACCTGTAGTCCCAGCTACTAGGGAGGCTGAGGTAGGAGGATTGTTTGAGCCCAGAAGTCTGAGGTTGCTGTGAATTATGACACCACGGCACTCTAGCCAGGGTGACCGAGTGAGACGTTGTCTAAAAAAAAAAAAAAGATACGGCTAGAAGAAAACTGGGAGTGTTGGTTCCATGGAAGCCAAAGAAAAAGGGATTGGTCAACATGAAAAAAGCAGCTATGATCAGTAAGATAAGACTGACAACTTCTATGAGATGCAGTGATGCAGAATAAAAGTGTAGCATAACAAGGAGGATGCTGCCTGAAGGAAGGGAAGGAAGCAGAACCCAAACTAGAAGGGATGGAGGAGTTACTTGGAAATAAAAAAAAGGGGAGGAAAAGGGGAGCTGAGAGAATGCTATCCATCTCTGATCTCTGAAATATGAGACATGGTAGATTATCTATGGCCACAATTTCTTTGTTATTTTTCCCATTAAGAGTTGGAGTCCAGCGCTCACTTCAGCAGTGCATATACTGGAATTGGAACTATACAGAGAAGATTAGCATGGCCCCTGCGCAAGGATGACACGCAAATTCATGAAGTGTTCCGTATTTTTTTTAAATTAAAATAAAAAAATAAAATAAAGAGTTGAAGTCTAATTCCCTTTGAACCTGGGTGGGTTTTAGTGATTTGCCTGGTCGATAGAATATGGGCTAAATGATGTTCTGAGCTGAGCTGTAAGAAGCCCGCTAGCTTCTGCTTGAGTCTCTTGGAAGATTTGCTCTGGGGAAAGCATCCACTTTGTAATAAAATAGTTTACTCTGAGACATACCTTGCTTGTGAGGAAGCCCAAGAAAGTCATGTGGAGAGGCCATAAAGTAAGAACAAAATTGGAGAAAAGACTGATGCCAAGAAGTACTTGGGGCACCAGGTGTGTGAGTGAAGAAGCCATCTTGGAAGTGGATGCTCTAGCCCCAGCTGTCTCAGCTAATGCCATGTGGATCATGAAAAGAAATGCCAGCTGAGCCCTTCCTAAACTCCAGATCCACAAAATATCTTTAAGCCTCTGCATTTTAAGATTGTTTTGCTGCAAGAAGATAATTGTAACAAAGAATGTGGAAGAATAACCACCAGTGCTCAAGAAGGCTATTGGGAAAGTACTTAAGGCAGAACAATTTTTCAGTTCAAATCAGGAGGCAGTAAGAAATTCTGCGGCAAGGCTGAGAATAGAATTGAGATTTTCAACAATGAAACACAGGTTTCATGCTCGTAAGGGTAGTTGGGTATAAGCAGGGCAGCAGAAAAAGAAAGGATTGTGGGAGAGGAACACATTAGAAGAAGTCTACGTGGGCAGACAGGTTGCGGGGAGAGTTTCCCTTTTGGGTGGTAGCTTGGGATGACAGTATAGATACTCAGTCAGTTTAAATGATGTCAGCCCAGTGATAGGCCCTGTCAGAGTTCCAAATTGCTTGTCAGGAGGAGCCTTTGTGGAGCCAAACTTCATTTTATCAGTCTTTGTATTGACGTAGCATAAACCCCATTTGGCTCCAATGGGGTTTGGCTATGAGAGTAGAAAGGAAAACTATCTGTGCTAATCACCAAGAATTTATTCAGCATCTACATGAGACACTTTTGGAATCTTAACTCTCCATTCTGTTAAAAGAGTGGAGTGGGGGATGGTTGGTAGCCAGCAAAAATTGAGGAAAATTCAGAGTAATACAAAACCCCTCTCAAATCCCACGTCTGAAATTTCAAATCTTGCTTTTGTCACTAGCTAAATATGGTGCTCGTCTGCAGAGGTATTTGGGATTTGTGTGAAAGCATGATACAGTGCTTTTATTTTATTTTAATTTATTTATTTATTTTTGCAGTTTTTAGCCAGGGTTGGGTCTGAACCCACCACCTCCAGCAAATGGGGCCAGTGCCCTACTCCTTTGAGCCACAGGCACGCCCTATTTTTTTTAATCAGCCAAAGGATCCAGAGACAAGAGACACAGAATGTTGCACTCTTAATAGGAAAGGCATTTTCCATTTTATTAGGAGGACCTGCACTCTTAAAGCTCCACTGGATGCTGAGTGTTGCCAGATGACAGACTGAATGAGCCACCCAGCTTTTCCTCAGGGCTATGGGCTAGAGTTCCAGAGTGATCTCACTAAACTTGACATTAACAGGAGCATCATTTTTGGAGCCATTGGAACTTTTGTGCACAGCACACAGATGAAGTTTGCGGAAGTGTATGGTAATGAAGAGTTTATCTAGTGTCAGGGTGGTCCCTGGTTCCATTTAAGGAGCAAAAAACCATGGACATGTAGAACTGGAATGTGAATTCTTTCACTCTCTGTTTTGTCATAAAAGTATACACTGGAGAACTGACAGCATCATTAACCAATTACACCACTAGAGCCGCTTTATATTTAGGATAAACAAGACAGCTTGGTGGGAACAGAGACTGTAGATAGGAGGTTGGTAATAAAGCACAGCCCAAATTCCAGGTGATGCTTGTTTGCCATGATGGAAAAAAAAAAATCTATTCTATGATTCAAAGGCATTCCAAGAAAGAAAAAAGAAAGAAAAAGGGTCACGTATGATCTCTTCTTCTAACATCTGTCTTTGAAAGTGAGTCACTTTAACAGTTGAATGCTGACAGACTTGCCCAAGTTCATGAACATATGGGTATTTAATTTCTAGGACTATTCCCTCACGGAGAGGTCTCCGCTTGCTGAAATCATTACCTTTTATTATACATTTGACAGAAACATTGCCTTTTGATCTTCTAAACATTATTTCAAGACTGTACACTGCATCTACCAATTTCATAAGCAAAGAAACTTTTGAGAGAACCAGAGACACCCTAGGAGCAAGGAACAGGGTTCAAATTAGGCTATTTTTATAGGTAGCTCACATAGTTATAGGCACAGTCTGAGTCCTGGTTACTAATCTGTTTCTTTTTTTTTTAATTTTATTAAGTCAAATACACACAGATCATGAATACATTCATGCATCTGTGGGGTACAATGTGCTGATCTGTTTCTAACTGTAAGTTTAATGTAAAAAAAAAGCATTCATCTTTGTAGCTAGAATATCTATGTTGCTATAGAAACAGGCCCCCCCTCCCCGTATTTTACTGTTCACAGCTTTCCATGAGAAGCTGCACTATGTCACTTCTTCCACTGACTACAGAGGCAGTTTCTACAATTTTTTCCACCATGCATACTTCGTATTACCACTTGCAAAGCCTATATAGGTTAATATTTCCTCTTCCTTCTGGGTACAAAGTGAGATAATTCAATGTAGTAATTATAATAAACAATTCATTCCATTGAGGTTTACTGTCTCATCCTTGCTTTCTTTTCCTAGAGCATTAGAAATCCATCACCAGTTTGAGATCTCTTTAAAAATGCATGAAGGGAAGGGAGTTGGCAGCACAGTTAAATGAATTTAATTCAGCCAGATTTTACATTATTAACTCACTTCCGAAGAGCTGAATACGGGGAATGATAGAAGAAGAAAGTGGAACTAAAATTGGACCATTGATCCTGGCAGTGTCTGTGCCAAGGAGACATGGGAAACAGGCTAGGCAAATGGTAAATGTCTTTTGACACCAGTTAGAGATACAGAGCACTCATTTATTTTAATCAGTATGAGGTATGTATTAGGTGGATTCTCCCCACTTCCTCACTACCCATTTTACCCTCATCCTGACTTAAGTGATGCCAGAGTTGGCAGCCTCACAGTCCAGGCTTTTTGAAATGGAAAGTTATAGCAACAAGACTTCCCTCTCCTCTGTTGTTAAAAAGAAACAGTGAATGCCTAGAGACCAGTAGAGGAGGACACTGGGCATTCAAGTGATGACACTTATGCTCCATAGTTTTGCATTGAGAAGGAAGAGGAAGAAGTGACTATACATAATAAAGTATTCAAGCAATGGAAGAGAGTTCTGAATGCATGTGCTTTACAGTTATTCCATGGAGAGAACAGCAGGGACGATTATCCCCTCCAATCCCTGTCTGAATGCCAAATGTTACCAAAAAACCCTTCCAGGATCAAAGACATAACTTCTGCCTTGTGTGGTCCTTGCCCTTAAAAAGAGATTGCTTGCCTACAAGAATTAACACTTTTCTACCTTCTCATGCACTGCTTATCTAAGTGACAGTCTATTATAAACAATTAAAAAGTCAATGATGCCATTTTAAAAAGTCACTACAATGAGACTTTTCAAATGGGAAGATATGCTAATGATTAGGGTTGTTCACAAATAGCCTGCTCTCCTGCAAACATAGTAGAATTACACTATTCTCATCGCTTTGAAGTCTGGTAAAGCCATGTTACTTTCTTTGTCCAACGAAAGAGTGCTGAAGTGTATTCTTGCATGGAAGCTATAAAAGCCAATATGTGATTTATTACATTTTTTTCCCTGCTGCAGTGACAGTGTAAGCTTATGCTGACGTGGAATCTCCATAAGCCTGCAATAACCATATTCCTCCTGACAACCAGTATTGGACAAACAGCAGGAATGAAAACTTAACTTGTATGATGCCTCTGAAATTTAGGGGGGTGAATTTTACTGCAGCATCACTTTGCCTACCTTGAATGAATCCATGTTTCTTTCTTTTTAGACAAAGTCTCATTATGCCACCCTTGGTAGACTGCTGTGGCATCACAGCTCACAGCTCTTGCCTCAGCCTCCCAAGTAGCTGGGACTACAAACGCCCACCACAATGCCTGGATATTTTTGTTGTTGTTGTTGTTGTTGCAGTTGCCATTGTTGCTTAGCTGGCCCAGACTGGATTCAAACCTGCCAGCCTCAGTGTATGTGGCTGGCGCCGTAACCACTGTTCTATGGGAGCTGAGCCAATACATCCATGTTTCCATGATAATGCTTATAAAAGAGCAAAATAACATAGAAACTCATATTAGCAATGCAAATAAGAATAATACCCACTAATTTGCTGAATCTTGCAAAGAATTTCCACTGAACACAGTGGAGATGGGGCTAAATTTATGAAAAATCCTGAGAACCTCTCTTCTGACATAACAGTAGAGTTTGAAGGATAGGATATTAGTTGGGCCTTTCACTGTCTTCCTCCAGAGACTGCAAGATCTGTGAGAAAAAAATACAGGCAGCCACCACAATCTTGCACTAAAGCAGCTAGGGGCAAGTCTCTCAACTCTCATTCTCCACTGATGCCCTTCTTACCATATTCAGTAAGATAAAGTGGGCCAATACCACATCATATGGAAGTCAATGATAGCAATAGAAGTCAAGAATAAGCTTAATCAAGACACTGTGAACAGTGCATATGAAAAGAGTGATTGAATGGAAAGCAGAAAAAAGAAGATGTTGCAATATTATTCGCAGATACAATGGGTTTTAAGCCAACAAAAGTCACCAAAGATAAAGATGGCCACTTTATATTTGTTAAGGGCAATACTCAATATGATGAGATCTCAATTATCAATATCTATGCACACAACCAGAATGCATCTCAATTTATAAAAGAGACTCTAACTGGCATGAGCAGCTTGATCTCTCCCAGCTCCATTGTAGTGGGAGATTTAAACACTCCTTTGGCAGTGTTGGACAGATCCTCCAAAAAGAAGTTGAGCAAAGAAATCTTAGATTTAAATTTAACTACCCAACTTATGGACCTAACAGACATCTACAGAACTTTTTATCCTAACAAAACTGAGTATACATTTTTCTCATCAGTCCATGGAACATACTCCAAAATTGATCA
>CAUYQV010039871.1:0-10225 GCA_963574575.1 Galagoides demidoff | reverse complement strand
AGCTCATAGCAACCTCCAACTCCTGGGCTCAAGTGAGTCTCCTGCCTCCGCCTCCCAAGTAGCTGGGACCACAGGCGCCTGCCACAACGCCCGGCCATTTTTTGGTTGCAGCCATCATTGTTGTTTGGCGGGCCCGGGCTGGAGATTCGAACTCACCACCTTAGGTGTACGTGGCTGGTGCCTTAGCCGATTGAGCCACAGGCGTCGAGCCAGGGATTCTTGACTGGTGACAGTCCTAGTTCCTGGGATATACAGCCTGAGAGCAGTGGAAGGAGTTGGAACCTGGGTCACCTTCTCCCTCAGGATGGGTCCGGTAGGGTCTGGCCTGGGTGGGACTGCAGGGGCTGCAATTGGGCAGAACTGAAGGTTCAGGCTGTCAAGGGCCATTCCTGAGTGGGGGCTCAAGGGAGACACCTCTCTAGCAGGTGGCTGGCCCTGAGTGAGTGAGGGTCTGCAGCTGGAAGAAAGTGAGCCCTAAGAGAGAAGCTGGTTCCTGATTCCACTGGCTGCAGGCTAGCTCTAGACAGGACTCCTGAACCCCTTGCTCCACCCATCCCCTCCCGGACACACATACCCAACCCCCTCCTATGTGGGGCAGGGACCTTCAGTGGGGAGGAGAGTGGTGTGGAGGGTATCTCAGGCTCTAGGGCCTCCTGTGTGAGCCTTCCCAGGCTCCTAGGTGTGTGAGGTCACGCCAGCAGGCAAGGGCATGGGTCTGGCGGATAATGCTATCAGTGGCTGGGTGAGAAGAGGAGGCCCTATCGGTGGTGGCGGAAGGATGGGGCTCTCAGAGAGATAGCAGCCAGCGGTGGGCAGCAACACCTGATAAGCAGGCCCCCTGGAGAACCAGCCTGGGACCCTCTGCCTGGTGGAGCCCGCTCTTTGCACCATGCACACCTGGGCATTGTATTTCTGCACCTTATATATTTTAGCTGCAGACACTTGGGGCTTGGATACTTGGGCTGTGGACACTTGGACTTTGGTCACCTGGGCCGTGGACACATGGGCCTTGGATACTTGGGTCTTGGACATCTGAACCTTGGATACCTGGGATATAGACACCTGTGCCTTGTATAACCAGACTGTGGGCACCTGAAGCTTGAGACAATTGCCTGGGTGTCTGGCCAGTCTAGTCACTTCCCTGAGTTGGTGACGGTGGGAGGTCTCCTGAGACTGGGCCTGCCCACACAGGATTTGCTGAAGCTGCCTGTGTGGCGCATGGGGTGGGCAGTGAAGCTCACCTCTGCGGGAAAAGCATGAACACCATAAACTTATGGCTATACTTCTGAGCAAGTTTCCAGGTGCTTCCAGTGTGTGTCCCACCCACACATGCCTGCTACAGCTGGGAGCCCCTCTGGAGGGGAAGGGAGTTCTGTCCCTCATGGGGGGGGAGGAGGCAAGTTTAGTGGTAGGGGACTCCTGCCCACCAGAGTGCAGGTCCTCTTACAGAGCCAATGTCCAACAGGATGCAGGATCCACCCCTGAGCCACCTTGGGTCCAGATCCCCATCTGCGATGGAGTGTGGTCCCCGAAGGGCAAGGGCAGTCAAAATCCCTCACCCTGCATCCCAGGATGATGAACCCCACCCTGCTTCTGCAGAAGCACCAGGGAGAGGCCTAGGGGAGGCATCTATAGGAGGGAAGCATCTATAGGTCCCAGCTCAGCCTGGCTTCCACCGCCATGAGGGTCCCATGGCTTCCCTCCGATCAGTCCCCCTCCCACCCACCACCCTGGTCTCCAAGGGCCAGCCTCAGATGCACTCGGTTGGGCGCCCCCAGCCCCTTGCAGGTGGACCCACGGTGCAGAGCCTCTCACGCACGCGCGTTTGCGCGCATACATTTTTATAAGGACATCAGAGGTGGTGTATGCCTTCCGCTCCGATGCATTTTATTAAAAAGGAAGAGGCGGGGAAAAGAAAGAAAAAATAACTGAGCGGCTCCCACAAGGACCACACACAGTGGCATAGTGCAGCCTCGGGGCAGGGCTGAGCCCCAGCTGGCACCGGCTGCCTGGAAACCTTGACCCCCGCGGTCGGGTGGCAGCAGCGGCGGCCCAGGGGTGGGATGCACAGCTCACATGGGTCCCGCTGGCCTCAACCCAGGGACTACACTTGGGGTTCTTTACACAGTCCCTGGCTGCATAGTCTTCATCCCGGAGCCGAGACTGCGGCACCACCTGGGTGCGCCCAAAGGGAGCGCTGGAGGCCCCAGGCTCACCGCGTGGGAGGGAGGCTGGACCTGGCCACAGTGGTGAGGGCCAACGAGTCCCCACCCCCCTGGCGACGAGTTGGGAGCCTCCGCTGGTCGTCCCCCAGCTCCCTTCCCAGCACTGTGTGCCAACACACCCACCCGTGGGCCTGTCAAAAGCCGGAAGGCCCTTGGTAGGGCTGGGGGTGGGGTCAGATTTGGAATCCTACAGCAGCAGGAGGGAGGGGTGGGGGTGGGGTGGCAGTGGGGATGGGAAGAGCCTGTCCCAGGTCCCTCCCTTCGGGCGCGGCGAGGATTAGCCCCAGGGCCTCCCCCACCTCGGGCGGGGGCCTGGCTTCTGGCTTCTTTTCCCGAGCTGGGGCGGGGTCCCTTTCCGCAGCGCGAGTGAGGGGCTGAAGCTTGGGCCGGGTCGGGTGGGCGGCAGCCTTGAGCCCTTACCCCCTCCCACTCCCACCTCAGGGCAGTGCATCCACTGCCCTTTCCTAGGAGACAATCGCTGCGGACCGATGGCCTTGGAAAAAATGTTCTCATTGTGAACATAAACAGGCGGCTCCGGCCTCTGCCAGATGTTCCTGGAAAATGTTTAGGATCCGAGTCAACATATGAAATTTCCATCAAACTTTTTATTAATCAGGAGGCATTTGTTGTCAATCCCCGGCTGAGCCTTTCTGCATGTCCTGGGGGCGGAGGGGCGAGCCTGTGCAATCCCCTCGTCTCTGCAACCCCTCAGAAGGGGGCTCCGCGCTCGCTGGTGGTGGTGGGGGAGGGGGTGTGTAGGGAGCAGGGCTGCAGCTCCTCCCCCCCATTCCGCTGTAACTGGCCGGGGTGGCTGGAGTGCCCAGAGTGACGTAATTGGGGGGGGGTCCTATGCTCCGATCAGTCCCCCTCCCACCCACCACCCGGGCAGAAGTTCTGGACAGCTCAGTGGTGATCTCTTTTTTATGGGGTGGGAGACTCGTAAAGAACCAAGAGCCCCACTTAGAAGCTGAGAAGCTTGGCTGGCAGCTCCAGCTCACAGAGCAGGAGCAGGAGGGGACAGGGGGAGGGGAGGCCTGCGGGGAGAGGCCTAGGGGAGGTGGGTCTTAGGTAAGGGGAGAGGGAGGAGTCCTGAGGAGAAAGGAATCTAGGGGAGGAGGGAGTACAGGGATGGGGGAGGAGTCCTGGGCATCCCCAGGCAACTCCGGCTTCTCCCACTGAGCTGGGACTCTCAGATCTAGAGTCCACAGGGGCCTGTGTCTGTTCCATACAGCACAAGCTCTCTGCTGCCAGCCCTCCAGCTCCCACAGGGCCCTGGTCCTCCCAAGACTGTCCCAGGGCTAGGGCAGGAGCCTCAGCAAAGCTATTGGACAAAGGAAGGAACAAAGAGTAGTTCCCAGGGTACTGTGGTCTACGGCTGTCCCAGGGGTGGGCTTTGAGCTGTGGCTGCAATCCTGAGCAGATGCTCTGGCTGGCTTACTTATGCCAGCTATGGGCCAGGCTGGGGCAAGGGTGGGGCATAAGAACAGGGACCAGTTTGTCCCCAGTTCAGCACTGGGGTCACCTCCTGGGTGGAGCATGAGGCACCATCCCTTCTTCTCTGTCCCCACCGGCTACAAACAGAGATGACTGTCCCCCTCCTGGCCATATACCTAGGCTTTGTGCCCTCATCAGTGACTGTCCAGTCTAGCAGCTGCAGCAGATCAGGTGGCTGCTGTGGCTACCGGGACACGTTCCCACTTTGCTGTTCCCGGCTGGGCCCCCTCCTTATCTGCCTGTCCCAGATCCTAGGCCACCCTAGCTGACTCATCAGCCTCAGACATGGATCAGAACACTGTGTGATCTGTTCTTGGGTCAGGTCCTGGCCACAGAGTCAAAGCATCCGTTTTTTACCCAAAGTGTCTGTTTTGGTCATTAAGCTACTGAGGAGAGGTGGGGATTTGAGACCCAGCTGGCCTGCAAGGCTGGTGGGTGAGGGGCTATTTTGCCCTGGCAATGAAGGCCTCTGTCTTGTAGCTCTCACAGGGGCATGAGGGGGTGTCCAGGCCGCAGCTGGGGTGGTGAAGGGACCCTGTCACACTCTCTTTATCCATGTCCCTGGGGCAAGGGCTCTGCTTCAGCCCTTCTGAAGGTTACAGGAAGGCCATCCCCTATCCACCATGCCCAGCACTTATTAAGCACTGAAAGTATGTGGAGTTCTGGTGAAGGAGAGACAGAGTCCTGGTGGGAGGGTCGGGGATGGGGGCGTTGAAGCCTTAGCCTACCTTGCATCCAGACTTCCCCAGCAAAGGGGAGTAGTTACCTGGCTTAGGGTCTCAGAGTGAGACCTGGTGGGACAGCTGGTCTGTAGTTTGCATTCAGGCATGTATTTAAGTCTGCAATGAGCAGTGCAGACACAATGGGAACTGGCCTCATTAGCAGGGGCCACATCCTCTGCCCTACCCCCCCACCCCCAGCACTCTACTGTCTAGGGAGCAGGCAGCACCCCATAAAGCCGGGGCTGGAAAAGCTAGGGAGGGGTAGAGCAAGGAGGGGGCTTTGGGAGGGGGAAAACTCCCAGAGAGAGGTGTCCATACTGGGTATGAGGGGAAATTAGGCCAGTAAGTCTCTTGGCCAGTGGCCCACACTTCCCTAATGTCCTGGTTAATATAGAGGGAGAAGTAGGCTGTCCACCTCAAATGCCCTCTGTAGGGGGGAGGCTCTGGCCAGTCCCTCCCCAAAATAATCCAAGCATGATGTGTATGTGGGGGTCTGAGACTTACCCTCTGAGGGAGTGAAATGTCTGGGGACCCCAACAGAGTGGCCCAGCCCAGGAGACAGACTAGGGGAAGACAGGCTGGTGTGCTCTGCCACTCAGGTTACCTAGTCTCCTAGTTACCCCACCCACTCCACCTCTCCCCCACTTCCCAGAGAGTCTCCCCTGGCTGCTGTGTTGTGCCAGGTGTAGGTGTGCACCCACCCTCTTGGCCCCTCAGGGTCCTACCAGATACTGGCTACAGCACTCAGCCACTCACCTAGCAGAATGAGCCTGCTACCTCTGAGTGCCACCCACATGGGGACAATCTTACAAAAGCTGCATGTTACACTCTTATCTCACAGGAGGGGAAACAACCTAGAGGAAGGGTACGGTGGTGCTCAGACTCAACTGCCCTGCCTCTTGCCACACTGCCTGCAGACTGGACTTGCTCTGTGGAAGAAGGCAGACACCAGAGTTTGCTGTGTAAGCCCAGCTGGCTGGCTGACATGACACCAAGTGTCTATGGAAACCCTGGTGATGCCAAACAAACCCCACATATGCATGGTCAGCTGAGGCTCAGTGGGGCTATGCAGTTAGCTGAGATGGATGAAGGGTTCAAGAGGATGAGCAGGGCCAGGTGGACACCTGAGATGCCAGGGGTCCATCTGGGAACCAGGGAGAGGGACAGCTGCACAGATTCTGAGTGGTATACAAGGGACAACTGCCCTGGCCCTGAAAACCAGAAACACTGGCCCAGGGAAGTGTGGAGGCCAAAGGTCTCTCTGGCCTGGGCTTCAAACCCAGACCAGATCCTGGAGCCCCATCTGCCATCACCTGTCCCTCCATTTTCTCCATGTCCTGTTGTCCAGTGTCTGCAGGTGGACACCCATTGTAGGAGCTGTGTCTCTCCAACTACCAGCTTCTGAGGCTGTTTCACTGAGGGTGGCGATGTCCGTGGAGTATCAACTACCCTCTGTGAGTCAGGTGGGGCAGGAAAAACTGCTTTATTCTGGTCTCTGGCTGTTTTAGCTTCTGTTCCTGAGGCTGAGGTTGAGCTATCATAAGAAGAATCAAATTCTTGATTTTTTGTGGATCTGCGGGGAAGCAGTGGCTTCACTTTAGCATCAAGAGTGAAGGTGTCGGCTCGGCACCTGTGGCTCAATCGGCTAAGGCGCCAGCCACGTACACCTAAGGTGGCGGGTTCGAATCCCCAGCCCGGGCCTGCCAAACAACAATGACGGCTGCAACCAAAAAATGGCCAGGCGTTGTGGCGGCCGCCTGTGGTCCCAGCTACTTGGGAGGCAGAAGCAGGAGACTCGCTTGAGCCCAGGAGTTGGAGGTTGCTATGAGCTGTGATGCCATGGCACTCTACCCAGGGGGACAGCTTGAGGCTCCGTCTCAAAAAAAAAAAAAAAAAAAAGAACCTCCCTTTCCTCCTTAAAAAAAAAAAAAAAAGAGTGAAGGTGTCTCAGGGCCAGAGAGTACTTCAGAGACCCCAGCAGCCACGTTGAACTCAGGACCTGGACCCACTTGTGGTACTCCAGTGGTGCCTGTGTCCTGACCTCCACATTGCTGGCTCTTTGCTGAGCCTAGAGGGTGAGAACCCCAACCCTGCCCCTGCTGGCTCACTTGGAGAAGCACAGTGAGCACCCAATGGTGCTCCCTGCAGGTGGCAGGCGGGGTGGCCCACATACCTGCTAGAGCCCCGTCTGGAGGTACATTCCCACTGACACAACCTTGGGTCTGTGGGGCACATCTGCATGCTAGCGGGGAGAAGAACATCAGAAGGGGTGTCCCTCATCAGCATGCAGCATTCATAAAGTTCCACCTGAAAAATATCAGCCTCCCCTCATTTCTTCCCTAGACCCCTTAGTCTTCAGAGAGGTATGTTCTGTGCCTTACCTTCTTCCCTCTCTCTGCCTGCTCTCCTTGCCCTCCTCCTTCTGGTCTTACTGGAATGGGCCCAGCAGAACAAAAAGGCACGGGATGGTGGAGAGTCTATACCTGCCCCTCTGACAGGTGTTTACCAACTCCTTAGAGCCCCCAGGACTGCTGTGGCTCTGCCCTGAAGGTGGGGCAGGAGAGGCTACTGCCACCCAGCATGGCTCTGCCTCACTCTGAGACCCTGTCAATACCCCTTTACATGCACAAGCCATAGTATGACTCTCTTTGATTGTGTGCATAGTTTTATGATTTATAATTTTATAAGATGTGGGTTTTGCACATTTTCTGTATTGATTCACAGGTGCACTATTTTTTGAATGTGGTGGTAGTCATTACTATTGTAAATGATGTCTTTTTTGAAAATATATGTTTTCTGGCAGGGTGTAGTGGCTCATGAGTGTAATCCTAGTGCTTTGGGAGACCAAGGTGAGAGGATTACTTGAGGCCAGGAGTTCAAGACTAGCCTGGACAATAAAGCAAGCCCCCCAACTCTACAAAAAATGGAAATAAAATTACTTGGGCTGGGTGATGCACACCTGTAGTCACAACTATATGGAAGGCTGAGTAGGAGGAGTGCATGAGCCCAGGAGTGTGCGGCTGTGGTGAGATATGATGAAGTCACTGCACTCTAGCCTAGGTGACAAAGTGAGACCCTGTTTCTCAAAACAAAAAGAGGTATATTTCCTAATAACTTATTACCATATAAAATCCAGGCTCGGCGCCTGTGGCTCAATCGGCTAAGGCACCAGCCACATACACCTAAGGTGGCAGGTTCGAATCCCCAGCCCGGGCCCACCAAACAACAATGATGGCTGCAACCAAAAAATGGCTGGGCGTTGTGGCAGGCACCTGTGGTCCTGGCTACTTGGGAGGCGAAGGCAGGAGACTCGCTTGAGCCCAGGAGTTGGAGGTTGCTATGAGCTGTGATGCCATGGCACTCTATCCAGGGGGATAGCTTGAGGCTCCATCTCAAAAAAAAAAAAAAAATCCAAATAACTTCTTGATCTTATTTATTTAGACAGACTCTCACTCTCTGTCACTCTGGGTAGAGTGCAGTGACGTCACAGCTCACAGCAACTTCTAACTCTAGGGCTTAAGCAATTCTCTTGCCTCAGTCTCCTGAGTAGCTGGGACTACAGGCTCTTTGAGGTAGTAAGAATAGTCTTTTTGCACATACAGACTGTGATTATTGATCTTTGGACTTGTTTCTATCATTTTGGTATACCAAATTTTCTGTTTCTCTTTTTTATTTTCTATTTTCTTGCCTTATTTTTTAAATGGAGATTTTTGTTTTAATATTCTTTATATCTCTTCCATACTGGTTTGAAAAATTTATATATGCCCTTCTTTTTTTCTTTTTTAAGACAGACTCTCACTCTGTCCCCCCTGACTGGAATGCAGTGGTGCCATCATAGCTTACTGCAACTTCCAATTCTTGGGCTCAAGCAATACTCCTGCCTCAGCCTCCTAAGTAGCTGAGATTACAGGTGTGCACCACCACACTCAGCTAATTTTTTCTGTTTTTAATAGAGACAGGTCTCACTCTTGCTCAGGCTCGTCTCAAACTCCTGAGTGCACGCAATCCTCCTGTCTTTGCCTCCCAGAGTGCTAGTGTTATGGCTGTGAGCCATTTTGCTTAGCCTATTCTATTCATTTATTAATGTCATCCCTTGAGCTGGGCAACTGCATATTTAAGTTAATGAAGAACTAAACAGTGTCTAACCATTTCCAAGGCAATAAAAAGACTTTAGAATATGTTAATTCCAATGATTCATTTCCAACTTAATGTTATTATTTTAGTTCTCTTTAGCCTCACAAATTAGATGCTGTTTTTTTAATAGACAAAGTTTGTTTAGATTTATCCAAATATTTATCATTCTATTTGTTCACTATTTCTTCTTGCATACTGGACTGTTCCTCTGGCATCATTTTCCTTCTTCTTGTAGCACATACTTTAGAAATTCCCTGAGAGGAGACTTCTGCTGTTAAATTCCTTCCATTTATGTTTATCTTAAAATTGTTTTGTTTTGCTTTCAGACATCTTAATAGTGTAATTGAAGAATATCTCCAACAAAGAAAATACCTTCCAAGGACCCAGAGAGAAAGGAGAAATCACTTATAAGAAAGACATGTAGACTTCTGAACAATAGCAACATGACCACCAACCTCCAAGGTAGCCTCCAGTGATCTTTATAACCGGGCATAAGAAATAGATTTGTTCAGTAGAAAATTCTTAGTTGACATCTATTTCCTCTCAACACTTTGTAGATATTTTCCCAGTGAATTGATTATTGCTGTATGACAAGTTATGCCAAAACTGATGGCTTAATGCAACAATAATGATTTCTTTTTCTCTATGGTGTTTGTGGATCAGGAATTCAGGAGTGGCTTGGCTGGTCTTTTCCATTTTGTGATTGGTATTGAGATTGCAGTCAGATGCTGGCTGGAGCTTCAGCCATCTAGAGATTGCAGTAGAAGCGCTGCCTCCAGCATGGCTCATGCTTTTCATGGCTGTTGGGTAGAGGCCACGGTTCCTCTCCAAGAGGACTTCTGCTTGAGTGTCCTTGTGGCATGGTAGTTGACTTTTTCCAGAATTTTCAATCCAAGAGACCTAGGTAGAAGTATCAATGCCTTTTATGATCAGGCCGTAGGAGGCATACATTATATCACTTTCAGTACTCTTTTTTTGCCACATAGGACTGATCCTGTGTGGTGCAGGAGGGACTACACAAAGGCACAGATACCAGGAGATAAAGGTCACTGGAGGTTATCTTGGAAGCTGGTGGTCTTGTTGCTAGTGTTTAGAAGTCTCCATGTCTTTCTTTGCGATTCTCCTTTCTCTCTGGGTCTTGGAAGCTATTTTCTTCATTGGTGATATCCTTCAATTTTATTAAGATGTCTAGATGTAGGATAATGTGCTTTCTTGATCTGTGTGCTCTATATTTTTTTTATCAGAGTATATTATTCTCATGGAGCCATTCCTAAGTCAACCCTCACCATTTTTTTTCTCCAGGGATTCCAGAAACATATTAGATGCTATCATTGAATCCTCTCTTGTCTCTAAATCTCTACTTCATATTTACCATTTTGTCTGCTGCATTGTGGATAAATTCTCTGGATATTCTTATATTCCACTAGTTCTCTCTTCAACTGAGTGTTGAACTTCAACTGCTGTTAAACCCACATACTACGTGTGTGCTTTTTAAATTTGAGTAATAATGGCTTTTGAAGAAAATAGATATTTGTGTGGATATTGGGTGGGATTATTATGAGGCTGTCGCACATGAGTGAATGTATTCCTGTATTGAAAACTGTGTTATATAATGTTAAATCTTTTTTCTTCTTTAATGTGCTGACATGT